>JAQZBX010024453.1:0-30166 GCA_029593785.1 Cabassous unicinctus
AAAAAAAAAAAAAAAAGACCTTTCCAGATGTCATGCCCTCCCGGCCTAGGCTGTAATTTTCCTAAACACATTTGGTGTATTTCAGCCAACAGAAGTTCAGTCAACTTCAGAACATCTCAGCTGGGCATGTCACATTGTGTCACCCACTTACTGATGGAACCGCAACAGGGTTGGTTCTGCAGCTGACTTGGAGGGTTGAGAGAGTTCAAGACTTGTCAGTGAGTTTCCAAAAGGTCTCTGAGCCTGGGGCTGCACCCAGCACTGCTCAGGACGGGAGGATTTTCTGAGGCTAGATTACTATGGCTTGCCCACACACGCATGCACAGATGCACACATACATCACGCATGCACACACACTCAATCATTTTGTTTGACATTGGAGCTTCTTCCTTACTGAGAAACACTTCTTTATATAAAGAGAATTCCATTGCTTCTCCTGGAAGCCACACTGGCCTCCAGCCAGTCCCAACTCTTCTCCCGTTCGCACTGTTCCTCTCTGGGCTGCAAGTAGCAGACCTTGTTTCCAATTGCTGCCTGCCACTGCCTGGAGGTTCTTGAGAATCGGGGCCATGACATACTTTTTTTCTTTTATATCCCTTACAGCATTTCTAAAGAAATATGAATTTTAAAAGTACCTAATGTCACCCTTTTGAGCAGAAACCTCTTTTTGGTGCTGTTTCTATATTAATGCAACTTTAGCTCAATAAACTTCCTCTGTGCTCCTTTTTTAAAAAAAAGTACCTAATGTACCTAATGTGCAGCAAATGCTACATAATTTTAAAGTATTTTTAATCCTGGATTGTGAAGTAAGCATCCATTTTTACATAGTCTTGATCACTGTGTATATTTTCCTTTGTATTTTACTTTCTGTCTTAACATTCTACTAAATATATACTATTGTCCTCGTTTGCCAGGGCGGCTATGACAAATACCACACAATGGGTTGGCTTAAACATCAGGCATTTATTGTCTCACCATTCTGGAGGCTGGAAGTACAAAATCAAGATCGCGAAAGGCCGTGATTTCTTCTGGTCTGTAGCATTGGGGCGCTGGCTTGCAGCTACCCCTGTGGTTCTTTGGCTTCTAAATGCATCTCTGCCTCCATCATATGGTTCTACTTCACCTGCTTAGTCATCTAGGTGTCTGCCTAGATTTCCTCTCCTTATAAGGACCTCACCATATGGAGTAAGCCACCTTGATTCAATTTGTCCTCATCTAAAATAGGATCTTCAAAGATCTTGTTCCCAAATGAGTCCACACCTTAGCTAATAATAAGTAAATAGGACCTTCTAAGGTCCTATTTACAACTGGGTTCACACCCACAGGAATGTGGATTAAGACTTGAACGTGATTCAATCCCCAGGGCTACATACACATTTCCAGGTGTTTAAGTTATCTATTGTTGGGTAGCAAACTACCGCCAAAATCTTAGTGCCACAAAACAGCCTCAGTGTATTATTTCTCACGGTTCTGAGCGTTGACAGGGAGGGTTTTCCTCACGTGATTGCGTTCAGCTGGCAGCTAGCTGGGCACCTCCGTTCTTCTCCACGTCCTGTCTTAATTCTCCTGGGCTTCTCCACACTCCAGCTGGCCAGGCCTTCCTTAAAGCACAGCAGTGGGGTTCTATGAGGAAATGTTCCCAGAGGACAAGCCCTAAAGTGCAAGCACTTCCAAGTGCTTCTCGAGGCTCTGCTTGCATCATGCCTCCTTAATGAAAGATTGGGCAAAGCCAGTCATGCAGCCAAGGCCCGTGACTGATATGATAGCATGTCATAGCCACGATAGTAGGAGGCATGCTTCCTTGGGGGCCACCAGTATAACTGTCACCACAACTCATTCTCATTCCAGAAGACTATTACTATTTATAGGTTTGACATTTTCAGGCTCAGCATTTGAGAGCAAACCTGACAGTTGCAAGGACTCATTTGGAATCATGCACCTCTAGGCCAGAAGGCCTGGCTGTCTACCCCACACCTGACTCTGGATGAGACTTTGTCGGTCTCTACTAGTCTTGGCTAGAGTAGCTCGCCCAAAGTAGGGGGAAATACCAACACTTTTTTCTTTGTTAAAAAAAAAAAAAGGACATTATGTGAGAGATACAGCTTTAGCGATGGTTGAAAAGATGTGAGAATAAGTACGTGACAAACATGACATGATTCAGAAGGTGAAGAGCTGGAGGAACATTTCCTTATGTGCAAATTTGGGGATTAGCATGTGTTGCAAACGTCAGGTGGCTACTGTATTAATGTGACAAATATTTTTCTGACTCAAACAGAACTTAAATACAAAGGGAAAATAATTTACCCAGGAGCACCTGGTCCATCTCCAGATTCCTTTTCTGAATACTTTTCAAGGGAAAAGACACAGCCACGGGCCACCCACCTGCCCAGGGGTTGTCAATAATTTACTCACAACCCTGCCACTTGTAACTTTTTCCCAGTCTGTGGTCATATCCCTGCATGATTTCATGTAGTTGTATATAAGTAGGTACATTTTTGACTTCTAAAAATACTCATCATTGGGAGCCAATGTGGCTCAGTGGTTGAGAGTCAGCTTCCCACATACGAAGTCCCAGTTTCAATCCCCAGCTCTGGTACTTCAGAAAAAAAAAAGAAAAGAAAAACACTTATTATACACACCTTTTAAAAATATTTTCCCCCCTCTCAATCAGAAACAGAGTGGGCATCACCATCCCCAAATCCTCAAGATTGAGGAGTGTACAAACCTAAGGGGAGAGGGCAACTAGGGACTTAAGCAGACTTATGATCTTTCTAGCAAAGGAAGAACTTGTAGCATTGGTACAAAGGCAGTGGTCACCAGAGGTTCTGAGGGGAAGGAGAGGGAAGAAAAGGTGTAACATGGGGCATTTTTGGGACATTGGAATTGTTCAGCATGACATTGCAATGACAGACACAGGGCCGTTATACATTTTGTCAAAACCTATAAAATTGTGTGGGGCAAAGTGTAAACTATAACGTAACTATAGTCCATGGTTAGTAGCAATGCTCCAAAATGTGTTCATCAATTGTAACAAATGTACCACACTAATGAAAGATGTTGTTATGGGGGAAAGTATGAGAGAGGAAGGGGTGAGGTATATAGGAATCTCCTATATTTTCGATATAACATTTACGTAATCTAAAGCTTCTTTAAAAATAAAAAATTAACTCAAAAAATTTTATTGTGGTGACATATATACAACATAAAATTCCCCATTTCAAGTATATAATTCTTTGGACACACCTTTTACCGCCTATTCCATGTCACAGTTTAATGCTTTCTCTGCTGTTGAGTACATGGGCTTTCCACACTGCTGCTGTTTTAAATAGTGCTTCTATGAACATCTTTGTAAATCTTTTATTTTGGATCATTTCCTAGGTGCATAGCCTCTAAAATGAGACCATTGGGCCAGGAGGAATAAATATAGCTATTCTTCCATATCTCTAGACTGTTTCTAGATCCACCCCATGAAAATAAATTCCAGGTGATTTGAAGCTAGAGATAAATAAACACACAAAAATAAACCAATTTAAAAAACCATATTCAAATTAAATTAAAAATAATTAATATGATCCTTGGAGATGAGAGGCTTTCTAAGTTTAAAACAGAAGCAATTATGTGAGAAAAGATTGGTAGATTTGATTTTAAAATATTTTAAGCCACACTAAGTTGAGATGACTGATCACTGTCTCCTATGGCAATGAGGGAAATAGATCTTGAAGTAAAGGCCCTAGCCTCCTCTGGATCACATTAAAATGTAGGCAATGAAATCCCCTCTCAGGAATAGCACAGAAATCATGATGAACATGTACCATGTATGATAAAATATACTCTGCTTGGAAAACAGCATAAAAAACACATGCTATGCCTAAAGTGTAAGATTGTGACTAAGCATTTCAACTAAGTCAAATATTGTGATTATAAAATT
This sequence comes from Cabassous unicinctus, assembly GCA_029593785.1. Classification (NCBI taxonomy): domain Eukaryota; kingdom Metazoa; phylum Chordata; class Mammalia; order Cingulata; family Chlamyphoridae; genus Cabassous; species Cabassous unicinctus. Next base: position 3,929 of record JAQZBX010024453.1, read on the forward strand.
AATAAAAATTAAAAGAAATCTGGTAAAATATATTGATAGGCAAATTGACACAGTTGAAATTCTTACTATACCATTAATGAAAAAGAAAAATAATATTACTCCAAAATAAATAAAAATATGAGTAGGCAAATAGCAAAAGAAAAGCACAATTGATTATTACATGGTTGCAAAGTGTACAATAATGAAAGAAATGCACGCTTAAAATAATAAATTTTTTCCATATGTGAATGAATGAAGGTTTTTAAAATGTATAACACCCAGGTTTGGAAAAAGGGCTGCTGTGGAACAAGTGGCTTACTAACACTCTGCTGGCAGGAGAGAAGCTGGCTTTCTGGAAGAGCACCATCCTAGCATTGTGTGTAAAAAATCTTAACAAATGCATGCCCTTTGGCCTAACAGGTCCTCTTATGAAACCCCATCCTAAAGAAATAACCCTGAATATATAAGAAGCCCTGCATCTGACATTATTGCTAATGTTAAAAATGGAAAATATAGTAAATATCTAATACTATGAAAGTGAGTAAATTACAATATTCACTTGTCAGACATTATGCAGCCATTAATACTTATGCTTAAATAACTTTTATAATGGTATATTATTATTGTACATATATAATAATGATATATTTTTAAAAAGATTATAGAAATAAGTCAGACACAAAAGGACAGATATTGCATGATTTCACTTATATGAAATAACTAGAATATGCAAATTTACAGAGACAGAAAGTAGAGTACAGGTTGGGGTGGGGTGGGGGGTGGAGGGAAAATGGGAAGTTAATGCTTAATGGGTACAGACTTTCTGTTTGGGGTGATGGAAAAGTTTTGGTAATGGATGGTGGTGATGGTGGCACAACATTTTGATAATGAATAGCACTGAATTGTATATTTGAAAGTAATTAAAATAGGAAATTTTATATTATATATGTTACCACAATAAAAATTTTTAAAAATAGATTACAAAATTATTTACATACAACTATATAAAGAAAACACTGCATAGAGCAAAGTCAGAAAGAAATCATTTGAAATAATAATTTAGAGAACTATCCTGTAGCCAAGATGAGTTTTGTGTTTGGTCGGGGAAGGCTCATTTCTACTGTTTTTGTTTTTTTCCTAAGGTACCAGGGCTGGGAATTGAACCTTGAACCAAGGACCTCATATGTGGAAAGCCGACACTCAACCATTGCGCCACATTGACTCCCCTGAGTTGGTCTTTTTGTTTGTTTAGTTGTTTGTTTTCTAGGAGGCACCAGGGACCGAACCCTGGACCTCCCATGTGGGAAACAGGCATTCAACCACTTGAGCCACATCTTCTCCCCTCTACTATTTTTGTATTTTCTTTAAGAAACATGCATTTCTTTATTATTGTTGTTGTTGCTATTATTATTATTATTGTTTGACCTTCAAGCTTTTAATTAAGTTAATATTTTTTCCATACTGATTTTGTTTTATTTTCCCATACTGATTTTAATATATGTTATTACCAACAATACATTAGTGAAAATTTTGAGACACGTTAGTGAACATCAAAGACAATAGTCTGGAAGACAGTGAGTCTTTGCAAATGATATTTCTTTCTTTTTTTTTTTTCCAAGATTTATTTATTTACTTTTATCCATTTTACCCCCACCCCCCATTTTTGCTGTTTTTGTGCCCATTCGCTGGACAACTCTCTGTGTCCGTTTTCTGCCCTCTCTTCTCATCCTTCTCTTACTGTCTTCACTAGGATTCGATCCTGGGAAACTCCGATGTGGGAGAGAGGTGTCCTACCACTTGCGCCACCTTAGTTCCTGGTTTTCCGGTCCGTCTTGTCTTGGCTTTCCCTTGTGTCACTCTCCTGTTATGCCATCATCTTGCTGCGTGGCTTGGCGGGGCCTGACGGCGCACTTGCTCATGGGGCCTGACAGCATACCCATACGCGGGGCCTGGGGGCCTCACCCGCTTGCGGGGTCTGACGGCGCACCCATGCACTGGGCCTGGCAACCTTGCGTACCTTTTGTATTTTTCTTTTTTTCTTTTTACCGGGAGGTCCCAGGGATTGAACCCAGGTCCCTCCATATGGGAGATGAACACCCAACCGTTTGCGCCATATCCGCCCCCCTGATATTTCTTTTATAATGAAAAATGTATAATTATATAAAATGTATAAAAAGAACCAAGCTTGCAGTGGCACTGGCAAAGCATAATTGGTCCTTCCTCTCTGTCACCTGGGATTTGGCCATTTGATTTATTCCTGCTGGCGTAGAGTGGTCATTTATATTCATCTGAATTTCTCTTTCTCAAATTTTTGTTCAAATGGTCTCCAAAAGATCAGCAGAACTGCAGGTGTTAGCGTGGGGAGGAGGGGCTGCAGGGAGGAGATAAAGGAAAGGATTGATGTGGGTTTAAAACTCAGTGCTTAGAGAACGTGTGACACCATGATAGGGACAGAGATGATGGGAGAGGAAGCTGCTGCTGTAACTTTACTTTTTCAGTGGAAATACAGAAAACAACCCGGAAGCCACACTCGCATTCATTCAGAAATAGTCGCTGAGCAGAACACAGAGCGGAAAGACAGAGAAGAGGCCCTGCCCCCAAGGAGGGAGACCCAAAGTGGTGTGAGAGAAATGGTTACAGCACAGTCTAGTGACTGCTAAGACGATGCTGAGGATGGAAAATGAAGGCGTGGAGTGGTGCCGAGAGCAGGAGGACACCTATCTGAGTTTGAATAAAATCAATACGCACAAAGACCAGCACCAAGCACCGGTTATGGATAGATAAAAGCATGTAAAAGTATTTAAAACAGTCACCCCTTTAAAAGAAAAAAATAAAATAAAAAATAAAACAGGCACCAAATTCAGGAAAGTGTTCCCTCTAGGGAAAAGGGAAGAGGGAGGGGAAAAGGACCAGTAGTGGTAATTAAAGGGAACTTCTGTTGTATAGCTAAAGGCCCATTTCTTACTGAAACAAACAAACAAACAAAAAAAGGTTTATTTCTGGGGGGAAAATTGCTCTGGTTGAGATATGTACAATTGTGGTGGGATCAAAGGCAAAGGCAGGGATGTTTAGGAATCCTGGGGTAGTTGGGGAAGGGAGACCTGCAGGCTGGAACTCTGGGCTGGCAGTTGGGGTACAGGGACCTTTCCTGCAAGAGAGAACCAGGCCAGTAGGCCTGGAGGCAGGAGGCTGGCCAGGCGGGGCCAGCTCAGGAAGGGCCTCATGTGCCCCCAAAGGATGTTAAGCTTCATCCTGAGGGTGATGGGGAGTCAGTCATTGGGGAACTGACCTGGGGTGTGAAATGGTCAGTTTGCATGGGGGTGGGGAGTGCTGAGGAGCCAGAGACCACCCTGTGGGCAGCCCCTCCACCCCATCCAGCAGCAGGCACTCACCTTCTGGAGGAGCAGCAAATGTAACTCAAAGGCTATGCCCTTAGAGGCAGCAGTAATCGTGGGGACCAGTTTCAGGAGAGGAAGAGCAGTGGCAAGAGATCTCAGCAAACTGGAGCATTAGTGAGATGGAAACAAGGGCCAGGAGGAGACTATTTGTCATTTTGTGGGTGCCCAGCACCCAATCCTAAGAGCACCCTGACCTCCTTTGAGAGAGCACCTCATCCCTGCTTCCCTCAGAGAGAGCCAACAGGGTCACATCCTTCTCACCCCACTCCCCACCTTAGCTCAGCTGGCACAAGAATGTGCCTATGTCAGGCCAATTGGATGCTCTTGCCCTCAGCCAACGGTTTGAGGTCATTTACAAAAGCAGGTGCAGCAAGGCAAGCTGCAGCCTCGGGGTGCCCTGGCCAGGCTGCTCTGATCTTCCTCTGGCCCTCTATGGCCCCTGATTGCTGACTTTCCCAAGCCTGGTCTCCCCAGTCTCCCATCTATTCTGAGTCCTCTCAACCTATGCACAGGTTCCATCACATTGCCCTTTGCGTAAATTAGCTAGAGCTGGTTTACAGCTCATGCACAGGAACATCAGGCCTGATTCAATTACTCATCTGAGAGTCAGCAGAGCGGCCTGCAATTCTCTCGCCACAACACGTCTTCTGCCTCATCCTTCCCCCAGGACCTCCATCCAGTACTGTGTTTTCTCACTCCTGGGCAACTGCAGCAGCTTCCTAGATGGGTTGCCTGACAACTGTGCCTACTACACCTCCTAAGTACCATTGTTGGACTTTTATCCTATGAGTTCCCTGCTCAAGAACCCAGTGTGGCCCCCTGTGGCCTCCAGGTCAAGTCCAGGCATCTGTGGCCTTCTGTAATCTGGTCCCTCTCCTGCCATCTGACTTTAGAAGACCTGCATCCTCCTTGAGGAGCTCCTTGGTGCCTTCCCCTGCTGGAAAGCCTTGTCCCCTTATCTGTCAAACCCTAGTAAGAGTTTGGGGCTGGGGATTGGCTCTCTGGTACAGTGCTCCCAGTAAGTTGCTTTGAGTTGGGGCAGGCACTTACCCTCCCTGGGGGCTGCTGCCATCATCTTTAAAAGGCTGGGTTGGGTTAGGTGATCTCTGATCATTCCTCACAGTTCTGAATTTAACCTTACTGTGCACCACTTTCCTTCGTGCAACCTCAGTCCTGGTAGAAGCTATGGAAGGAATATCCTAAAGACCCTCTTTCTCTGCCTCCTTCCTTCCTTATTATAACCCTGTAAGCCTGGCGGTCACAGTCGGGCTGGCACTGGAGAACCTCAGAAAAATGCAGAAACAGGAGTTCAGCCCGGGCTGCAAAGGCCGCAGAGCTCAGCTGTGGCACCAGCCGCGTAGCCAAAGCCCTGTCCAGGTGCAGAGTCTGGGCTCCTGTGGCGCCACAGAACACGGGATGCTCCGCCTTGTGAGCTGCTTCCCAGGCCACCGCGCTGACCTGCCCTCTGCTGCTCCAGGTCACTTTCTAATTGTTGTAGGCACTTGGTTCTTCTCCCTGCAACCAAGTGCTGTGCCAGCACAGACCTCCTGTGAGGTGGGACCCAATGGGCTGCCTCCCCAGCCACAGGAAACTTCCTGCTTCTGGTCATGTCCTCGATCTGTCTAGACCCATCCTAGGGCTTCAGTGCAGAACTCTCAGGAGTTAAAATGCTGTACAAGGGGAGTGCATGTAGCTCAAGTGGTTGAGCGCCTGCTTCCCATGTATGAGGTCCTGGCACCTCCTTAAAAAAAAATGCTGTACAACATGTCCCACTTCCTGGGATATCATTTGACCAATCTGAGTCCTCTCCCTGGGAATGTGTATGCTTGTGTGTGTGTCTAATGTGTGTGTGTATGGGGGGGGGGTTGACTGAGGGGTTGGCCTGTCCCGGGTGCTGTGCCCATCATCTGTGAGCTTGGTGGCTCCCTCCCCTGCCATGTGGGCAGGACATTGGGCAGGACATACAGAGTAGAGATAAAACAAGCAAAGACTACATTAGAGGAGCAGAGATGGAGGGCCCGTCCTCAGCTTTAAGGAGTCCCAGTGCTCTTGCTCCAGCAGTTTCCGTTACTTGTAACACAAACCATCCTCATGGTCCCCCTGCTTACCCTTCTGCATCTCCTAACTGGCCTTTCTCCTCAGGGTTAGGTATATTTGAGAGCAAAGTAAAAATGGGAATAGCTTTATTGCTTTTTTTCTGATAAACTATTAGACAAAAGCATAAAGAAGAGCATAAAACAAATCTCGAATCATCATTAATTAGTTTATGATAGGTGTGTTAATGAAGCCTTGATTTGGACATAAGCCTCAGAATGTAAGCTTATAAGTTAATAACTCCCCATTGTAAAAGCCAACCCATTTCTGGTATATTGCATTTCAGCAGCCTAGCAAAGGAAAACACCCTCATTTGCTGAAAGTTTCTGTTGTGCCTGGGCCTGTGCGCCCATGACACACCATGTAGCAACTTGCACCACAGATTTATGGCACAGCAAGCAGGTACACAGGGAAATATGGACTGGGTTGAGTTTTCTGGAAGCATGGAATGGGTTGATGTTCTTTTCATTGCTCTTGCATTCCTTGCAACACAAGACTCATGGCTTTGAGTTATCTACTCACAGCTGGGGATCCTAGGAGAATAAATGCAACTTTGAGTATTTCCCCATGACTGCTAGGGAGTTGGTGAGCTAGTTCCATGCTGAGATCAATGAGGTTGGGGCTTCTACCACCTGGCATACACTTCCTGGCTCATGGCCTCTTATATCTGTTCTCCTTCTAGAACCAGGCATTCCCATACTCGGGCCACCCAGACTGATCTTGTGCGAGGCTGGTCATTATCCAGGAGACCATTAGAAGTAAAGGTGAGGACCCAGAGGTGAAAATGAAGGTATGAGCTTTTATTGAGGAGGAGACACTGGTTATGAAAGAGATATGGACAGAAGCCTGGAGAGGATCTCCTCACAGGCTGTTCTGATGTTATGAGGCAGGTGCCACGACCACTCTGATCAACCAGGCCAAATGGAAGAGTCTTGGCCACTTCGCATCCAACCCCATCCTCCAACAAATTCTTAGCTGGAGTTAAGGGAGGGGGCGGGGGTGGGGAGGGAGCAGTTGATGGTACAGCTGCGGGTGTGCCACAGCCACAGACTCCGTTTGACTGGATTCTTCAGGGAGTCAGGTGAGCATATCCCACTCTGGGTGAGCTCCCCCAAATTCCAGCTATGCCTTAGAGCAACAAGGAGGTGGCAGTGGTCACGCTGCGACAACTGGGAGTTGGCGCATGGATATTCCACCCCCACCAGATGGATTTAGCCCCTCACCAGGCTCTCATTTCATGTTGGGACATAGATTTTATTAGAAAGGACCCTCCTGAGTGGAGCGACAGGCTGGTTCTGCTCCTCCCTGAGATGTGATTTTTCGGGTTCATTGTACCCTCCCTGCTTGGGGTAAGGTCTCCTGTCCTACGGAGGTGGTGACTGACAAAGGATCCAGGCTGGAGGGCGGTAGGTACACACCTGTTAACCCAGCAAGTCCCGAGACATGCTGGATGGTTGGTGGCCTTCCCTTCCTCTCAGCAACCCCGCTCGCTGAGATATGTTCTTGTGGCTACTAGAGCAAGGAGTCCCAAAAGGCACCATAGATGAGATAGCCAATGGAGAACTTTGGGAAAAATACAAACTAGAAGGAGGGCCATGGGCTTGACAGGGAAAGTCCACACCTGCCTGACCCCTTCCCCACAATCCCCACGTACAGGCTGTGGAGGAGGAGGAGGGTCCTACAGCTCTCCTGCTTCTCCCTTCAGCCCCCACTGAGGAGTCATGCCCCTGGGAAGGACCTCTCTACCCAGACTTGACTTAATGGAAAGTGGTCTAGGGGTGGGGCCAAGGGTCCCCATCACCCCCACCCCTCCAACAAAGTCTACATACCCCAATGTGTGTAAAATTTGGGGGCAGTAAACAAACCTTTATGACACTTTTGTATACAGGCACCCAGATCACTATCATTCTGGGAGGTGCAGAGGGGAGGGGGTGGCATATAATGTTGGAAGGTTTTGGGCATTCCACATGGATATGGGAACATGAGGTCACTGCTACCCTGTGGGCTGGTCCCTATGGCCCTTTGGCCACCACTGTGGCCAAGTTTCCTGCCAGGGAATGTATTATAGGAATTGATAACCTGAACTGCTGCACCTTCTAGCAGCAACTGGGAGGATTAGCTTCCCCATCCCAACAAATTTTGGCCATCACAATTGTGTAAGTGACAGACTGGGCTCCCACCTCTTCACCACATTGTCCAGCAGTGGCAATACCACCTCCCTGATGGAGAAAAGGACATTTCTGAACTCATAAAGGAACTTCTATCTGCAGCTGTTCATCGGTCCACTGTCTCTTCCTATAATAGCCCAGCATGGCCAGTGAAATAGGTGAGTGGGCAAGGCAGCTGACTATAGTTCATGGGTGCTTGAATGCAGAAGGGCCTCATTTGGTGCCTGTGGTCCTAGACATTGGGCTTTTTGCATATAGGCACCAGCATATTCCTCACCTTTGTATCTTCCTGGCACCCCTATATCAGGTAACACAGAAAGGTACTTTCCACTGGGGAATGGAGGAGGAGCAGGCCCTGCAAGAGATAAAAGAGGCCATTCTAGCTTCCCTGCCTCTAGGGCCTTTGGAACCTGGATCTCCACTTGAGTTATAATTTTTTTTTGCCACATCAGATGCCAGCTGGTCCTTCTGGCAGAAGGAGGAAGCAACAGGAATTCTCAGACCCCTGGAGTTTTGAACCAAGAAGTTCCCAGACATAGCCCAGTGCAACACTCCCTTCAAGAGGTAACTTCTGGCATGATATTGGGCCTTGACAGAAATGGAAAGGATCATCGAGAGCTCCCAGGTCCTCCTAAGGCCAGAAATCCCCATCATGTCTTGGGTCCTGGGTAAGCAGAACCCAGGCAGCACCCAGCAACAGATTATCATCAACTGGAACTGATACATTCAGGATTGTGCTCGCCCAGGCTCCTGCATGAGCTGGTGGTGGAGGTTCTCCTCAAAAATGATCCTGTTGCAACACCAGATGAGGGCCCTTCCTTCTCTGCATTGGCATCTTGGGGACCCCAACTCAAGAATTCCCCACCAGATGCTCAGCGCTGGCTCGCTGATGGATTGCCTAAGCTGAAGCCATCTGGTGTCCATTGGGCAGCAGCTGCTGTTTCCTTTGCCTAGAGCAGACTGTATACCATCTCTGGCACTGGATAAAGTGTCCAAAGGGCCCATTGTGAGAGTCCTTTTAGTCCTGGGACATTCTGAATCAAGCACCCCCATGTACCCCATGTACCTGTTTACTGACTCATGGGTCATTACCAACAGCTTAGTAGTCTGGTCAGGTTCATGGAGGGAGCACAATTGGAGAATTAAAAGTTCCCCAGTGTGAGGAAGAGACCTTTGGAAACAATTGGAAGCATAGAAAGACACCACCTATATTACCCATGTTGATGCACATGGCAAGGGTCTGTATCATGATGAATATCATTGGAACGACCTAGCCAATAAAGATATACCACGTTGCTTTTCACACCCTTCAAGGCTGGAGATCCTCCTGGGAGCGAGGCAGAGAATGAGTCCTGCCCAGAGGATGAGGACAATGAACTTAACCACGGTGACATGGGAAATAGTCGAATTTCCCATGGCTGGGTAGATCCATCACTGAACTGGACGTGGAAATTCTGACACCATGAAACTATGAACCCAAGAACATGGAGTACCTCTCACTAAAAGAGGCCCAATCTGCCATTTACCAATGTGAGAGATGTCAACTATAAGCCAGAACCTGAAGAAGGCATTTAGGATCTATTCTTAGAGGGGCCACACCAGGTTGTTCATGACAAGTAGACGACATTGGCCCTCTCCTGCCAGCCCAAGCATGCCCTATGCCTTGGTTGTGGTGGAAACCTATTCACAGTACATATGTGGGATACCTTGCAAAAGCAACTCTGCCCCCCATTCAGATACCCAGATGACATCTCCTCCAACCAACGACCCCACTTTACTGTACAATCCACTCAACCATGGGCCAAGATTCATGGAATTACACAGATCTTCCAAGTCATCCACCACCCACAGGCAGCTGACATTGTGGAGAACTTTAATGGCTGCCTGAAAAAGGAGCTTTGGTGTCTGCACCCTGAATACTTTTACCAGACGGACTGTCTGCATTAGTCAGGCCCTCTGGAAGCTGAACTCTGCAGCTCCCTGGAAGGGAAGCACAGCCTTTTCCTGCTTCTTAGCATTGGGAGGGGACAAGGGTGGGGGAGGAACCCAGGCTTTGCTGCACCCATCAAGATGAGGATTGGCCCCAAAAGGGGGACCAAGGACATGCCACTTGGGACTTTCCTTTCCAGGCCCAATCAGGGGATCATCCTGCTTTTAACCCTACATCCTCCACACGACTCCCAGGATGGTGGGAGGTTAGGGCCACCAAGTGGAGGGGGTGTATCTTAGTTTGCCAAAGTCAAAGTATCAGAAATAGGTTGGCTTTTATTATGGGAATTTTATTTGGGGTAAAAGCTTACAGTTCTGAGGCTGTGAAATGTCCAATTCAAGGCACTATCAGAGATGCTTTCTTACCAAAGCCATCTACTGTTGAACCCAGTGTCCTGCCACTTGGTGAAGATCGCTGCTGATCTCTGCCTTCCCTTCTAGAATCTCTCATCTCCCAGAGCTCAGCTGCAGGTAAGCAGGCATAGGGCTTGTCTCTTTCCAGGTCTCCTCTATCTGTCTCAGCTGCTCCTTGAGCCTCTCAGGGCTTCTGTTTCCCTGCAGTCCTCTATCTCATATGGTGGAGATATGTGAGATACAGTGGTTCCCTTTTTCTGTGTGTGTGTTTGTGTCTCTCTCTCTCTGTGTCTCCATTTATATTAGGCCCAGCAAGAGGGCAGAGACTTAACCTGAGTCAGGCTTCATTGATGTATCCCTAAATTGATCTTAACGGGTAATCTAATCAAAGGCTCCTCAACTGAATTTAATGCAATCAAAGGGTACCACACCCAGATTAGTTTAAAAACATAATCTTTTTCTTTTGGAGATTCACAAAATAACTTCAGACTTTCACAGGTGGGATGATGGAAGCAGACCTAAAAGTGCTTAACACACATAGGGCAACAATCCCGTGGGCTGGACCTGCAGAGCATGACACACTTACTCCCTGGTTGAGCCACTAGTTCCTTTGGGAACCGTCATGGGACAACTTCAAGGAGTCCCGACAACTCCCATCTATCACGAAGGGGTGGAAGTGGGCTAAAAGATATGGGTAAGGCCCTCAAATCAATGAGAAAGGGGTGAAGTTATAGCTTAAGGCAAAGGGAGAGACAGACTAGGTGGCCTAATAGGGAAAAGATAAACTACTGCAAATAGGCTGAGAGAAGAGTCTCCCACAGGAGATGGCTGCACGACCACCCTGTCAGGACTAGTTACTGCTTCCTTCTCCTGTTTCTATAGATTTGACCCCGCGGTGACCTGGAAGGAAAACACCTTCATCCAGCTGACGTGGGCTACTGTGGCAGCAGGGAACCTAACAGATGGCTGGATCTGCCTTCTGATCCCTCACTCCCTCTCCCCTCTTTGCCAAGTCCAGATTGCCACTCAAGGAGCTGATCTTCCCTGCCTCACATTTGAACTAATATCAGGAAATCCTTCATATTTGTCCCCTGACAAGATAACGGCACAGCCACTGGCTGTGCACTCTTCTTCTCCACATCCCTGGACAACCTGTCGGGAACAACTCCCTATGTAATAAAACTGGCAAATGGCTCAGTCATCTTTCCAATTTATTCTCCAGCAAAGCATGATTTGCCTTGGCGGTGGGGGTGGGAGATCCATGACTCTGGATTTGCCTCTTTCAGCAGATCATTATTTCTCTGGCTGGAAGTAAGCACCAATGAACAAATGATATGCAATCTGTCTGCCACCTTGGCTGACATTGCTGAGGTCAGGCTCAGCAAAAATCATTAGACTCTCTAGCCAAAGTAGTGTTTGATAATTGCACTGCCTTAGACTTCCTCCTAGCCAACAAGGAGACATTTGTGCTATTGCTAACATCTCCTGCTCTATGTAGGGTAATATCAGGGCAGGTGGAGCAGGAAGTTACTAGATCCAATGGCAAGCCCACAGGCTGCAAAGTGTACAAACAGATCCTATGTGGGGCCTCTTCGGCTGTCTCACGGGACATAGAGGGGCACGGATGCAACCATTGTTTCAGACAGGTCTGATCACCCTGCTTGGAGTAATGGTATACATAGGTGAAGCCCATCTAACGTGCTACAGCCACTGACATTCCCAAATGTTTACTGTCAATATATTTGAGAGCCACAGGCTAGTAGGTCTGACCCATCTCCTCCTTCGTTGTGGAAACTCATGCAGAGGAGTAGGCTAGGTCTGGTTGAGAGGCCAAGGGGTGGACTGCTGGGGAGTTCATGGACACATTTAGTGGCCAATCTCCCAGCCCTCACCTCACCTCACAAATGTTTCGATTTGTTTCTATTCTGCAGCCGGTGGGAGATGTTAGGTCTAATGAAAGGCTCAACCATACCCTGAGCCTGGAAACCAGGAACAAGCAGCCCCAGCTGCTCATCAGGACAGGAACCCTCAGTGGCAGGGCCCCCTCCCCCTGGGTTGTATAAATACCCCACCCTTGGCAGCACAGATTTGTCTTTACTCTCTGATGCCAAGTGGAGTGTACAGAGCTGCCAGCAGTTTGGCCTCCCTGGGAGACTGGCCACAATGGGAGCTCTTCCCCTGCTCTTTTGGGCCTATTGTGGTTTGTAAATAATAAAACAGTCATTTGCTATTAATAAAAGTTTCTGTTGTGCCTGAGCCTATGTTCCCAACGGCACACTGTGTAGCAGCTTGCACCACACTTCATCTGAACCCATTTCCCATGTTTGGGGGATGCTCTTACTTGAAGCAAAAATGCCCAGACACTCACTTTCCCAGCCTCCTTTGCATGGGGACATGACCAAGTGTCCACCAATCACCCTTCTGCCCCACACTAATGATGGGAGGGACTGTGGGGAATCCATTCTGGCCAGAGTGGGGACAGCCAAGGCCAGTAGCCAATGACCAGATGCGGGGTGTTTGTGATGCAGGTCACAGTGGTGAGCTCATTGGATCCTCTCTCTGGCTCCAAACTGGAGATTCTGAGGGTTCCCCAAAGTCCTTTTCACAAATCTCTTTTCTGCCTAAATTATCCAGACTTAGTTGCTATTGCTTATAATGAAGAATCCAAGTGGATAGAATATTTGAGTGTAGTTTTTCATTTAATAAAGGATTAAACTATGCAAACTGCTCTGTAACATGCTTTTGTTCTTCTACTTAATGGCATTTGAAGATATCGTTTTTGGTAGGTACACAGATCTCCTCCCTCCCTCATTCTTTCCAGCACAGTTAATGCTCCTACAGGAGGAGGGCTTTCTCCTTCCCTGCCTTTCCCTCAAGGGGGCTGTGAGAAGAAGAAGGGGTCTTCATAATGAAGACTCACTTTCCACACTAATGAGGAAGGGGGACCAAAGGGTCTGCCAACCAGTTGCCCTTATCTGTGGCTCCAGCCAAGGCCCCAGGAGAAGGTGTGGTCATGACACTCAATAACCAGCCCACTGAGAAGTGTCACCTTGAGCAACCTGCAGCCTGGCCCTCTGCTGACCACAGGAGCAGAGGTTTCTCTCTCCTTCCACAGCTTCACGGGACTCTCAGACATCAGGAGCTTGAGCCTGAGGAGGGCCAGGGACAGTAACAAGCCTCGCTTTCAGGCCTTCAGTCAGGTGCCTGTTCAGTTGCATCTCCTGGTCCTGTGGGTCAGGGATCCCATCTGGGAGAGGAAGGATAGGGCCCCAGGGTGTGTGTGGGGGGGCGGGGGGCAAGGTAAAAAAGGGTCACGAGGGAAGACTGGATGCTCCAGCTTGTCCTGAGGGGATCTGGTTCCTCAGCGCCTAGGCTAACCTGAGAGGGAGAGGAAGGAAGAGTGTAGGCTCTAGGGAGGGTTGTTATCTGACAACATCAGTATTAATCACATCAATACTCCTGTTACCAGCAACTGTCCTCTACTGAGCACCTGTTATGTGTTGGGTGCTTTACCAAAGTTTTATAGACACAGTTGGTGATAGTTAAGCATCACAGCAACTGCAAGGCAGCTGCCATCACCCCATTTTATAGATGAGAAATCGAGGCATAGAGAGGTTAAGCTGGTAGGCCACGGTCATGGGATGGTACAGATTATGACAGAGATTGAAACCCAAATCGGTGTGAACTGCACATGGATGTGTAATCATTCTGGAGGCCACCTCTGTCCTCAGGGTAATGTCAAGGATGGTGCTTTCTGTCCTTTTTAAATTGTGCCCCCTGAAGCTGTCTCCCCCCCGAGCCCCGGGCCCACAGGTGGTTGCTCACTGTACCCATCTCCACTGCAGCATGTCAGCCGTGAAACAGGGTCTATATTTGGTCACACAATTACCTTGGTCAGGCTGAGGAGGCAGGATTTCCTCCTCTCTCTCCTCTGTTGGTGGGATCCTACCATTAATTCTCAGAAATCCTTCCAGTACAGCCCCCAGAGCTGGGGCCAGAGCTGACGGGAGTCTCTGCTCCGAGTTGCAACCTGGGTGTGCCCTGACTCTGCCCCGAGTGTGCACTCACACGGCTTCCTATGACGGGGACTATTAGTTATATTTTCAAACACTCCTATGAGGTGAGTCACTAGGTATCTTTCCAATTTTTCTGATTAAAAAATTCTATAACATAAAAATAGTAACAAATGGCATCTCAGAATAAATTTGGTTTTTGTGGCAGCCAGAGCTATTTAAGATGAAAATCAGCAGTCGTGGAAAATGGCCACTGTTGAGGCGCTTCGAACAACTTCAGCAAAGTGAAGGGGATCACCCTGACTAGTGGGGTAAGCAAGAGCTCTGGGGACAGACAGCTCGGGGTTGAATCCCAGCACTGCCATTTCTCTTGGCTGTATCACCTCTGACAAGTTACTAAACCTCTTTGAACCTCAGTTTCCTCATCTGTAATTTGGGGATAATAATGTCTCCCCTTCCTTAGCCACCCCCCCCCCAGGGTAGTGATCACGTGTGTTTGATAGATGATACTTATTATTATTATTGCTACTGTTATTCACCAGTAGCTGGATCACATGGGTGCTTTGCACTGTGAATTTGTGCTGTTAAATTAACTTTCCTAACCAGAGAGATTGGTCAGTTATGGATAAAATTATAAAAGAGGTAAAACTTGTTTGATTCCTGCTTGCTTCCCCTGAGCAAGCTGTGCTGTTTAGGGCACCCCATTGCTCATGGCTCCCTGTCCTGAACTTTTTAACCTTTGTAAGTGCGGAACCGCACCGCCCCGTGTCCTCTTCCTCAGCACCTCACTCTAGGCCTGATGACTAATCAGATTGAGGCCAAATCTACTTTGCCCCACCCCCTCCAGTTTACTACCTACATTTAACATGACTTTATTCTTCCATTGCCTTCATTACTATAACTTTACAATTCCAAAACTCGTGCCTAGGTAAATAACTTGATTGTTGATTATAGGAATTTCCGAAAAGACCCATGAAGTCATCAGACAGACAGTTCATGCCTCAAAACCTTTGAACCCGGCACCTTGCTGTTTCCACCAATCCCTAAGGGCTATGTCGCGATCCTTTCCCAATCCCAGTTCAGCCCCACCCCCGCCCCAGCATGGTCCTGGGAAGTTGCCTCCCAATGATGAGGGTGGGAAGGTATTCAAAGGAGAACATTAACATTCAACTTAAAATGGAATCACAAGAACCTCCCTCCCAAAAAAACCTCATCCCATTCTATGTCTTTGTTGTCAGTGTGTTAGAAACACTAACGGTGTTGTATTTGTTATTTATTAAGTTGTGATTGTTCTATTGTTTTTTAAAATGTTAACTGCCAAGCTTAGAGTGACCTAGAGCATTTTTTGAAAGCATGACTAGATTTACTTCAGGATAAATTATCTTATGAAAACCAAAAACCAACCAAACAAACAAAACTGGATCACCAGAACTTTTCACCTAAAAAAAAGCTCACTCCTTCGTACTGAAAGATTGCATTTGCTAGTTTGTTTTGATCTTCCTCAAAGATGAATACTAAAATAATGCAAAGTTTTAAAAATTCTGACCAAAATGTTTAATGTGGTGACAAGGGTCTACACGGGTAGATGGAGCTTCAGTCAGAAGCAAACATAGACTCACAATTGTAAACTCCTGGAAGGAGACATCTTAACTCACTTCCTTTATTTAGCACCATATGAAACGACACTGTCAAAATTTCATAGGCAATGAAATGGGATTTGGGTCTTACCTGTCTGAGTCCCACATTATTATTCAGTTTACTGCATTTCCCTATGATCTTAGAGCTTGCATTCTCTGCGTTGTTAGAGTTTCTACGAGAAAGTTTTTCATTAACATGAAGCATCAGAAATTCAAACCATCTTTTGCAATATTTACCCAGCTTTGGAGGATATCAGTAATGAATGCGTAAGAAACATATTCCGAATTGATAACCTGAAATCACTTTTGTTAGTGGGAATTCCCACGTATCCTTGGAAGCTCCTTTATACCACAGATTAGGAGTATGAGCTTTGGAACTGACCCAAGCCTGCCTCTGCCATTTACCAGCTGTGGGTCCTGAGCTGAATTTCTTCATTTTACTGTGCTTCAGCGTCCTCATCTAAAATATGAAAATAATAATAGTATCTACCTCACAGCGTGGGTTGAGGATTAAAAGAGTTAATTTAATATTTGTACACCACTTAGAACAGTGTTTGGCATGTGGTGAGTGCTCTATATGTGTTTAATAAATAAATTTAAAAAATTTAATCTATTATTTTATCCCATGATATATATTATCATAGATCAGTTAAATAAAACACTTTGAATAAAATAGTATACATAATGAAAATATGGCAATTTAAAAGTTCTTTTTCAAGTTACCTTTTAAATGCTAAATATCTTCCATATAGGCTATCCTTAATAAATTAAAAAAGAAAATATGAAATTATGGCACCATTTAAGGGGAAGTTTTTCTTTACTTAAGATTTTCCCTCGTGCATTTCAGTCAACTGCCTGTGAACACTTAGATTCCAATAAGGACAATGGGGGCTTGGTCAGAGGGCAGTGGCTCCCTCTTCACTCCTTCCAGGTCTAGGCTTGGTCAATGGCTCTCCCACACAGCACAGCATCTCCACACAAAGGTACAAATAAACTCATTTTTAAGCCAGGTTTTCTTCCTCTTCATTGGTGGATTACCCTTTTAAATGCATTTCCTGTGACTTTTGTTCCTTCCTTGGAGCTCAGATGATTATACCTTTAGCTTTGTATGAGTCGGGGACCTCCCTCATTACACTACTTGGTTTGATGGCAGGTTTGTTAGCCTTGGCCCCTATTTTAAAGTCAGTGCTCAGGATCCAGCCCAACCGTCCAAGAGACCTGCCCTGCCTGCTGCTGGCTCATCCTCATTCATCATCAGCTGCAGAAGCACTTGTCCTGGTTTGCCCTGGCACCGTAGCAAAGTGCTAAGGCCTAGCTCTTCTGAGTGTGGTCCCCCACCCACCAGCACAGGCCTCTAGACTTGTTGCTTATTAGAAAGGCAGAATCTCAGGGCAGCCCCTGAATTAGAACCTGTGTTTCAGAAGGATCTCCAGGTGATTCAAGAACAGATTAAGTTTGAGAAGTTCTGAACTAAGGCATGCACATGGTTTGTTGCTAATTCAAAGGCTGGTGGCAAACTCCTTCTAGGCTCAGCTTTGGAATCTGGGGTGCACACGCAGCTGCAATAATTGAATGGCTTAGCCTACTGAAGATGGTCGTTTTGATCCCAACCTGGAAGTTAGTTTTTTTCCGAGCACAGGTAGGTTCCCTGCCATCTGTCAAAAAGGTGCCACTGGCCACCTGGGGCATGAGAGAAGGAATAGATAGTACTGCCGGGTAAATAGTTACCTGGAGATAACCTCCTGATTCCCGTCTCCCACCCTCTGCTCTGAGCTCCCAACATGCCTTTTGCTGTCACGGTATCGCATGTTTCATATGTGCAAGGAAACTTCATCTTTGTGTCTCTGGCCCTAGCATGGGGCCTGGAGGATAATAGTGCTTTACAATGTGAATGAAAGAATGGGGCTGAGAGTTCCACTTCCCTAGGAAGGAAATACACACAATCTTCAGTTTCCGTTTGTGCAATGCTCCCCTGAAATGGGGAAACTCATTGAGATATTCTTGTACAGGTACCAGAGGTCAGGGAATGCTTCTTGGCCATGTATCTGATTGCAGTTCAACATCTCTGACCTTACTTGGCAAATGAAACCTCAGCTACCCCTAAGGTGAGAATTGGGAGGAAAGGTGGGGGGAGGCGAAGGAAGAACTCATCAGCCTGACTCACTTCTGTCACCACTTAATCACTTCCAGTAGCAGTTGAAATTTCAATGTAAATTACCCCAAACTCCCAGCCTTTAGGAGGGTTACTTAGCATTTCCAGGCCCCAGAGGAAGGTCTTCAGATTGTTCAGGCTGGAGTTTGTTCCCTCTTCAAAGAAAAACCCTTCCTTCTGGAAGGGACATGGAACACGTGACCTATAAAGGGACTTTATCTTGGATGAAGCAGGCATAAAGACTCAAGGAACTAAATTCAAGGAAGTTGCTGATGTGACTTTTTATTTCCCCTTTGTCTCACTTCCCTCTTTCCCAAGGCTGCCTTATTTCTACCTGTCCTGACAGGACCCTTAGCTTCTTGGAGGAAATCAAAGTGCATAAAAGAATTTGCTCAGTCTGCTCAAGTTTTCTTTGAAGTCTTTTATTCTTGTTTGCTTAGAAATTAGAGGAAGACTTTCTAGAGATTAGAAGATTTTAGTTCTAAAATTTTTCTTTAGGGATTTCCAGACTCCAGCCACCCATCTAACTGGTATGAAGGGAAGGAAGGAGGAAGAATGGAAAAAAGGAGGGAAGGAAGGGAGGGAGAGAGGGAGGGAGGAAAGAGAGATGGAAGGAGAGAGGGAGGGAGGGAGATAAGGTGGAAGAGAGGGAGGGAGGGAGGAAGGGAGGGAAGGTGGAAGAGAGGGAAGGAGGGAACAGATGGGGGGGCGGGAACCGGAGAGCCTAAGGAACTGGGGCAGGCAACAGTCCTTAAACCTCAGGATTTATGCAGATGACCAAATCTACCCTGAGGGTTGGGGCTCTTAAAGAAAAGCCTAGCAAGGAGAAAATCAAGGCTCAAGTGGGTCAGAATAGCCCCCTCCCTGCCCATAGTCTTCAGTCTCCTACACAAGAGTCGATCTCTAAGGAGGCTGTGGAGGAACAGGCTTTTTGTCCTGTTTTCCCAACCCTCTAGCACAGAGCTAGAGTATGTGTATGGGCAATTTGGCACAAATTTCAACACTATTACAGGGGGCAATTCAGGAGGCACATTTGAGTTAGAAATGTTAAGGACATCATTCCAAAACTGGGGAGCCAAGCTTCCGATCCCTGTTCTTTTGGGTCTGAGGGTGTGGATCCCTCCCCAGTGCCTCCACTCCCAACCGTCTTTATTTTTCTACTCATCAGTTGAGATAGCTGAACCTAATCCACATTCCTGTGTTAGACAATTTAACACTTGGGTTCAGGTGCCCTGGCAGTGGACAGGGAATTTCAGTGAAACTGGGGCACTCTGGGAGAGGACAAGACTGCTAAAAGGGCACCTCGGTGAGGTGCAGGAGGCAGGCAGAGCCACCTTTGACCAGTTGGTAACAGTCTGCAGCAATGCTCTTTATATATGAAAGATCCACTAAGCTTTGGCTCCTTTTTGGTCTGAGAGGAAGGTGACCATCATATTCATTTGACTTTTTGACATTATTTTTATGGATCAGGAAAGGGTAATATATATTATCTGATAATGTTTTCTTAGGTATAAGCTGAAGTACACCTAGGCAAGAGGTGAGACCATTGAGACAGAACCTCTAAACCCAAGTTTCTCAAGTTCCTAATTCCTTGTGAATTCTTCCCCAACTGTCGTTCTGTGATTCTACTGCTTTGTGAGTTGAAGTCTCTCCAAGCCTTTGTTTTCACTTTTATATTTAGCCAGTAGCAAAATACGTACATTTAGAGGTGGAATGCACTTAAGAGGTTTACCAGCCTGAAAACAAGAAGATACTAAAATAAGTTAACCACCTGCCTGTCTTGCAAGGTGACCTGGGGCAGGACATTCTCTCTGGACTTGTTTCTTCCCATGTGAAATACAGGTTGTTGTCCAATAGCATGTGTTTTTCTTTATCACTTATGTGCCTGTCACTTGTGGATTGTCTCTCACAAGCTTCACAACAGTCCATTCTATACAGGAAGTAAAAGAAAGACTCAGAGGTGGGCACCTGCTAACAAATATCAGCACAGTCCCATTCCTGAGCCCATGTTCTCAGGAGCTTCCAGTATTTTAGGTGAGATCTTTTCTCTCAAAAGTGTGAATTCAGCAAATTCCTCTTTGCCAAAATAATTTCCTAAAGTAGAACAGCTTAACCCAAAGGGATGAAAGTGATTACAGTGGAGACCCTTCCTGCCACAGGCAGGCAGTTTGCTGACATCCCCAAGCCTGGCAGTGGTGTTTCCTACCGCTTTTGCAGCAGCTTCCCACGCATGGGGCCCAGGGGCTGCCTACAAAGCTTTGCTGTGAAGCTGGTGTGTACAGCGTGAGAAGCTACTCTCCGAAAGGGTTCCGAAAGGGTTCTATCACTGGTGAGTATTCCCACACAACTCCCCACCTCCACCTCCACCTCCACCTGAGGATCAAACACATCTCAGGACAGAAGTCCCACATCCTTCATAAATTACAGCAGCCAGAAGAAAAGAGAATAACTCTGTTTGTAAAAATCTGTTTAATAAATATACATCTTAGAAGTACCAAAATATTTAACAACAAAATACACTATGTACATCATTTACAGGAGGGTAACACACACCTTGACTAGGTAGCACCTCAAGGTTTTAACCACACACTGCCAAAAGGTTACCAACACACCTGGCTGCTACACATCACAGGATACAACTGGATTCGGCAACTAAATCCATGGTGGTGCAGTCAAAAAGCACAATAAATAAAATGTGGTCCTTTTATCCAATTTTGGATATCCCTCTTCCAAAAAACTCCACAAAGGTGAAGCTTAAAAGAGGCTTTCATTGGATCCAATGGTCTTTCTTGTCCCACACACAGAATTCACAAAAATAAAACGAGGGCTGACCCACCACAGTAGAACGTTTTGGGCCAGGCAGTGGGCAGTGTGGTTTTAAGTACACCCTTTGAATTTTTTTCTTTTTCCTTTTTTTAGAAAAATAAAACTCTCCTTTTGTACAAATATACAAGTCCATGTTCTTTTAGACATGTTCCATTTATAATGCCAGGCGCTGGCCTCCAAACACACAGTCATCATAGGGCAGCTAAAAATGAGAGGGGAAAAAAAAGCACATTAAACTTCCAGAACTTTACCAAGGATGTTGGGAAGACAGAGAGGGTTGCTACTGGAAATAACTTAAGTCTTATTGGACTCCATTCTCAATAACCCAAATATAAATTAACTTTACAGGTTGAGGGAGTTTTTCTCTAATGCTCCTCTCTTTAAAAAAGAAAAGGTAAACTACATACAAAAAACACACATTCCTGGGATAGTGGTTATAGTCACTAAAGTTTGAGAACTTTATTATGTTAAGACTCTTCATGATAAAGAATAGCTCTGGGGAGTAGAAGGGTGAAGAAGGAAAACCACTTTCATCATTTTTTGCAGAGTGTTGAAATTCAATCCAGACTCACCTCATCCTCTGTGAACTCTGACTCCGTGTCATAGCTGTCCTCGTCCTCACTCTCTGGCAGCAGCTGAAGGTTTTCCAGGGTCAGCTGGCCCAGCTGCTGCCGTATTCGGGTACTTGGGCGGCCCCAGGTGAGCTGGTAGGGGGAGTAGCCCTGGTAGGTAACTCTGTTGACATCAGCCCCACACTTCAACAAGAGTGACACCAAGTCGGGATTCTGCAGGTCCACTGCAAGGTGGAGGGCGGTCCGGCCATTACAGGGCTCCTGAGACCAAAAAGAATTTGAGATGCTTATGGCTGAGTTTGGAATTTCTGCTTGCAATAAGTCTTATTCAGGAAGGGGGCTCTAAAGCCTGACTCACTCCATCTGGAGGCATGAAGCACTCACCTGAGCATTGACATCAGCTCCCAAGGACACCAAAAGCTCCACAATGCCCAGGTAGCCATGGATAGAGGCTAAGTGTAGACACGTGTGACCTAGAACAATTGGAAAAAAAGTGTAACCACTTGTTTCAAGCCTCATTCCTCAAACAGAGCCTTTCATCTATTCTTTTAAGGGACAAAGAGCCATGTCTTCTAAATTTGAAGAACCTAGAACTTGGGTTCCAAGTGAACTCTATGAAGGCATCTAATAGTACCTATTTTCTCAACCTTTCTCATGTTGGGAGTTTACGATCTTACCAGGACCCTTAGGTTGTTAGTCCACCTCCCCCTTTTCCAAGTCACCTGCCCTCTGATGGGGCAGGCAGGCTAACGTACCATTATAGTTAGTGGCCTGCAGGATGGAGTGGAGATGCTGGGCATGGCAGCTCTGTGTCAGGACTCCCACACTGGCCAAGCAGCCCTGCTCACAGGCAAGGTGTAGGGGGGTGTTTCCTCGAAAGTCTCGGAGCTCAGGATCACAGCCAGCTTGTAGAAGAGCCTCAGCAATCTCTGGTTGGTTAGTGATCACAGCTAAATGCAGTGGAGTCTACAAACAAAAAGGAATAGAAAGAGAATAAACCATGGGCCAAACCTGCAGTCTGGGTCTCCCCCAACCCTAGGCATCTCTCCCTGGTCGGTGCTGTTCTTCCCAGATAGGCCTAGGAGTGAGGCAAATACCAAAGGCCCCAGGTGGGCCATAAAGGCCTCACCCAATCAATGGGATTTTCTTTACTCTGTTGGGTATTTGGTCATTTGAATGTAAAAGGTCAGAGCATATAAGGACCGGTCAGAAAGGGCACAGGGCTAGACAAGCAGCGCACCTGCTGCAGGTTGTTCTGAAAGTTGAGGAAGGCCTGGTCCCCCTTCACTTGTCGGATCACTTCCACGGTCAGCGCCTTCTCTTCATGGATGATGGCCAAATGCAGGAACCTGAGGGGAAGAGAGGGAAAAAACCCCAGGGGTGGTGAGTGCACTGTGTGGGGCCCAGGGAGGTGCGGGCTGCGGGGGATTGCGCAAGGCCGGGGTTTCTGGAGGCCGAGGCCGCGGTGTTTTCCGCGAGGTTATTATGAGCTGAGTGTTCCTGGCAGGCGCCCAGGGACTTTCCGGGCCTCCCCCCTCCCCCTTCCTCCTCCTCGGCGGGCGCCGGCCAGACCGCCCCGCCCTCGCGCCGGCCCGGAACGCCCTGTACTTCCCCTCCGGGCTGCACGGCGCCCGCCAGCGGGGCAGAAACTCCCGTCCCCCCGCCTTATGCAACCCGGGACTTCGCGTCCCCGCCGCCGCCCCGCCCCCGGCCGGAGGGAGCGCGCGCGCGTGCGTGTGCAAGGGCCCGCGCAGGGCAGCGGAGCGGCCCCCGGGCCCTCGGAGCCTGAAGCCCAGCCCTCCCTGCCCCCACGCGCTGACAGGCAGCTCCGAACGGTTTCGGGGTCCGTGCATAAGCCCCGGGATCGCCGCTGCGCCCTTGCCCTGCTTGCACCGCGGTTCCGGCGGCTCCGGCTGCAGGCCTGGCGCCCCCCAACCCCAAACCCCCAAGGCCCCGCCGCACTTACGAGTCTCCGTCCTCCGTGAGCTGCTGCTTCCAAGGCTCGGCGCCGCGGGGCGCCTCCTGAGGCTCGAGGCGGATCTCCCGCAGCTCCTTCACCATCTGCTCGTACTCCTCGTCCTTCATGGAGTCCAGGCCGCTGTCGTGGCGGTCGTCTAGCAGCCGCTCCTTCTTCAGCCCGTCCCGGGGGCCCTCCATGGCCCACTCCTGGGCGTGCTCGGCAGGCTGAAACATGGCGCGGGCGAAAGCTCCAGGCACTGCTCCCCAGGTGCGCTCGACCACGGGCTTTGCGCCTCCTCGCAGTGTCGCTCGCGGGTGGGACTGCAGAGTAGAACTGTTGTGGCTCCGCAGCGCCGCCCCGGCGCTCTATAAACGCTGGCAGGGGATTTCTCTGGGGCGGGGTCAGGCACGGGGAATTTCCAAGCCAGTCAGACCAGAAACGAGAACTGGCCTCGTCCTCTGCTGGGGGAAAAAAGAAGCCTAAACCCTGTGCTGGGGTTCAACAGAGAAACTCCCTGCGATGAGCCACTGGGGTCAAGTACAGGGAACTTTTTGATGAGCGCTGAGTGGCTGGAAAGTCCTCCTGACAAGGCCCCCTCCCCCCGGGTACTTCCCTGCAGTCTACACTCAGTAATTCTGGCCTCTGCAAAAATCCTTCTTTCCCTGGGGTTTCCCTCGATTGATTCGATTTGGGGTCGTCTGCCGCTGCGATCCCTAGGACGTGGACCCGCTGAGCGTTTCCTCTCTGGGGTTTGCCAATGTGCGGTCCTTTCCGTTTTTTTTGATCTTTTGAAAACGCAAGAGTGGAAATGATGGCTGGGTGTAGGGATTCGCTTCCCCAAAATTCAGTCTGTCGGGAAGGACTCTCTGGTGGTTAGAAGATTGCACTCCCCCCTTCCCCCCGTGTTCCTGCCAATACCAGGAACGTTGTCCCTCTTTGCAGTGTAGGGGCATTTAGCTTTTCCTCCCCTCTCAGCTAAAAGTTGTGTGAAAGCTTCGGCGTTAAAAGCCTAAATGCTTGGGAAACCCTCAAATCGTTTCCTCGGGACTGCTACTCCTGTTGACTGGGGGAGGGGCAAGCACCCTCGCCCCCGTCGTGGAAAAGTGCTAAATATAACCATAATTCTTTAAAGGTAAAGCCAGGTGTTAATCTTTGCAGTAGAGGTCATAGATACCTTGCAATAACGAAATAACAATTGAGGTCGGCTCTTTAATTTGCATTGTGTCCTTGCAGAGAATGGACCCTGAACCTACCTTTGGGTGCCTAGATGGGCAATTTCCCAGGACCATTTGAGTAAGGATGCTGAAGAATGAGTTGAACAGTATCTTACCCAAGACTGGGCTGTAAGGATGACTAACAAAGTAGCTGCTAGGCAAACTGCCCGAGGCTCAAGGCAGCCCTAACATTGCCCCTATCCTGCCCCAGTTGGCTCTGACTTGCTGCCCTCACCCTGGGGGACTACAGCAGTTGGACCAGCCCACACAATGTGGGTAGCCACTCTTGAGAGAAAGAGGTTCCGGCTCACCATTTTCTGGTTTCATCTGCAAAAATAGAATTTATGCTCCCCGCCCCTACTCCCACCTCCAAGCCAGCAAGCCATAAACTGAATTCATCCACTTCTAGAACTGGTCAGGCAAAAGAAAACGAGTTAGGTCAGAGTTCTTCAGAATTAGCCCCAGGAACCTTCTACAGATCTGCAGAGCTTTCTGGTGATTATTGCAATCATCTTTACCTTGACTGGCCATGTACTGACCAATCCTACCCCTTTCCACAGCTCACCCCCACTCCCCACCCCCAATATCAGAATGTAGGGAATCTGGGTCAATGGGGTTGAGAGAGGAAATGGGGGGTGGGGGGGAAGTAAAATCAAGAAATAAAACTTTCAGGGTATTGCTTCTCGGCCTTTTGGCTAAGATCAAGTGTAGTATCTGTTCTTATCAGTTTAATATCTGATACGTCCTCTATCCGAGGACATCGTATTAAGCGGATTTTTGGAACTGGGAGATGGAATAGGGGCTTGCTCTGTCCACTCCACGCATCTGCTCGGTGTTGCGGTACTTCCGAGAACGGTGCACTCATTCCTCATTAAAAAAAAACAAAAAAAAAAAACTTTCAGGGTAGCAATTATAAGTTAAAGTGAAAACTGTCTGGATAGACTGCACCCTCTCTGCAGGCATTTGATATGCAAATATACAATTCTTGAGACAAGGTGGAATAGGGACTAAAAATAAGGTATCTCAATTCCAGGCTCTGCCTCTAATTAAATGCATATTAGTTCAGTAGATCAGTTAACTTTTCTTTAGTATACTTGCTTTTAAAATAATAATATTGAAGTTAATGCTATTTGGAGTCTTTTCCAGCTTAAAAACTATGTTACATGGCCACAAATGCATCTCTAACCCTGCTTTGTAAGGGTGACCATTGCTCTTGGCATATCACAGTAGAAATTTTTGGAAGGGCTCCCACATTTTTTGCATCACATTTTTTTTTTTTTTTAAAGATTTATTTATTTATTTATTTATCCCTCCCTTGCTGCTTGTGCTTGCTGTGTCCATTCGCTGTGTGTCTTCTCCGTGTCTGCTTATTTTCCCCTCGCTGTGAGGTCCCGCTGCATCAGCCCCTCGCACTGTGCGGGCCGGCCTGCCCTCACAAGGAGGCCCCGGGAAGCAAACCCGGGGCCTCACACATGGTAAATGGGGGCTCTATCGACTGAGCCACTCCCGCTTCCCTTTGCATCACATTTTTAGTCCTAAAAAGTAACTGAAATAAAGAGAAATTTACCCAGGTAAATTACCTCATAGTAATTTATCTAATTTTTATCCCAATATACTAACCATTTAGCCACAGCAGTCATAGAGTTAACACTTTTGAAAACACACTGTAAAAATGAGCCTGAATCTCTAAGCCAAACTCAGCATTTGAATGCATTACCTTCCCCCCAACGTGGGACATGACTCCCGGGGATGAGCCTCCCTGGCAACGAGGGATTAATACCAAGTGCCAACTGGCAACATGTTCAGAAAAAGACCTTGAATAAAAGGGGGAAAAGGTAAAGAGAAATGAGTTCACATGGCTAAGAGACTTCAAAGAGAGTCG
>JAQZBX010024454.1:0-12351 GCA_029593785.1 Cabassous unicinctus
AAAAAAGATAGATGAATAGAAAAGGGAAAGGGCATATTATTATCACTTTATATAATCATACATATTCTTATCAATAAAAATATTCTTTTCTAAAATTCATGATTTCTTAAATAATAGTCCAGGTTGAAACCTGAAATCTTATGAATGAATTTCTCATATCACTTCATTTAACAATTTGAGTTTGTCTAACCATGCACGATTTTGTAACATGAAGCAGTGCTCATCTGGAAAAAACAATCAGGACCTTAAATATTAATTATGTTTGAAGTGTTTTAGTTTTTTGACTTTTTGAGATGGTTTCATTGAAGGAAGGAGAAGGTATAGATTATATTTAGTTTCACAGTTAAGATATATCATCCTAAAATTGGCGTGTGAAATAATTTCAAAAATTTTTAGCTATTTTTTCTAAATGTCCTGCTTTCACATTGAAGGGCCAATCCTACATAATATTGTATATTTCAAATGTCCACAAAGAAGCAGCAGCAATATCTTGCTTCTAATCCATAGATAAGTTCAGTGTGTTGTGGTACTCAGTGTTTTCAAAGACAATTTGATTATACTAATCCCTAAATATTGCCTTCACTCAACTATTAGTCCTTCTGAGCACTATCTCAGGAGTTGGACAATCATTATCCCTGTAAGAAATATTTATGCTTATGCTTGTTTGATTTTTTCTAAGTAATTTTTCCTCCTTTCATTGCTGGTGGTTTATGGTAGATGGAGCAGTTTGGTTAGGTAGTGTTAATACTTTGATCTTCGTATTTGAGTTAAACTGCTGTTTGCTAATAAGTGGGCTGGTTGTTAGCAGGTTTATTTTTCCTGCTGAATATTAATAGTGGCATTAATTTTTAGAGTGTGAATGGTGAGATTTAATATCCCATTTAAAGATATGGTCTTTAACTGACCTCAAGGTATTTGCTTTGATTTACTGTTTTTTTCTCCTATTATTTTTCTTCAGTAAAACCAAAAGTAGTTTTAATCAACTTTGCTAAAAATGGAGTTCATGCCCTTAAAATTCAAGACCCCTAATTAAAACCGAAGCAGATGTTTTCTCTTGGACATATTAAAAAAGAACTTAAAAGGAAGTTTTAGATGGATTTTTGGCACACACACACACAAATGAATTTAATGTCAGCTAATACAGTCCAATAAACCTGTGGCTACTGAATGCTTGATCATACAGAAAAAAATATCTAGGCAGCATTTTTTAGAACATAACTATGCTATTGGTTTTCTGTTGGTGAACATCCTATATTTTATTATGTTCTGTGCCTACAATATTGAGTTTAAAGATTTGGGGAATTGTTAAACTATATTGCTTCTATTCTTGGAAATCTAGAAGTCTCAAAGTGTTAATAATGCACATGTTACTGTGACCTCCTTTACAGACAGAAATGATTTATGCCAGAACATTTTCTGGCACATAGGCAAGTGGTCTTATTGGGTTGATAATTTCTGCACCATGGGAAACATCCAAAATTTTCTCTTTTCCTCCCATAGTCCAATTTACCCATAGTTAAATGTTTAAAATTTTAAACATTTTAGATTACCCATTCTGATGCCCCATTACAATGTCTTACTAGTTTTTTAAAATACTATTGAAGTATATCATTCATACATGAACATACATGAACCATAAGTGTATAGTAAAAGTTGTGAACTTACAAAACAAACATGCATAACATCATAGAGGGGTCCCTTACATCAACTCACCCATACCTTGCATTGTTGTGAAACATTTGTTAAAATTATGAAGGAATATCATCAAAACCTTATGACAAACTAGAGTCCATAGCATACAGTTGGTGTATATTCCTCCCAACCAACCTTATTATTATTTTTTAAAATATAATTTTATTACAGAAGTTGTGATCTCGCAAAACAATCATGCATATGTGTAGAATTCTCATACAACACCTCTTCCCCAACACACCACATTGTGGTTGAGCATTTGCTACAAATTATGAGATAATATCATCAGGCTATTACCATCAACCATGGTCCATAGTATACACTTAGCACACTTTTCCCATATACTCTCATTATCAAAACATTATATCTTAGGCATTAATGCAAGAATATTAAAGTATTGCTGTTAACCATGGTCCATAGTCACAGCAACGGTATTTTTCCCATGCTTCTCCATATTTCCACCACCCTGCAATAGTGACATACATCTCAACTAGCTCACAGAAGGACACTCTTGCATCTGTACCATCAATCACAACTCTAATTTATCTCTGATTTCACAGTGCTATTCAGTAACTAGATTATTCTATAGCTTTCTTTCAATTGACATTTACATCCCTAGACTACCTTTTTCAGCCATAATCCCATTTATAAACCAGATGTTACTTACTATTATGTGTTGCCATCAACTCTCTCCATTTCCACACTTTTACAGATAAGTTAATTAAAACTTCTACATACATTAAGCCTCAGTAGTCCTTCTCAGCCCCCCTCTTATCTCCTAATAACTTATACTCTATGTTTTAAAACCATATGCTTCTTCTTTGTATTTAGTTCATGTTAATAAGACCATACAATAGTTGTCCTTTTTTGTCTAGCTTACTTCACTTAGCATAATGTCTCCATATTATCATAATGTCTCACTAGATTTTAAAACACTACACAGGGCTTGAGGTTTCTGTTGTTTGACTTTAAAAGGAAAGCTGATTCATGTCTATCCTCTTATGTAACATTCTGGGTAGATGTCTCATCTCTCTACAAACGCTATTTGGAAAATATTTGTGCACATTTTATAATCCTAAATTCTAATTTGAGCATGTGAAAGTATAATAGCCATAAACAGTCTTACTGAGTGCCAAGAATAATATATAAAAGGAAGGTAACTGTTGAATGAATATATATGGGACTAATCTTAGAGGTCTAATATATAGGTGTCTAAAATAATAAAAATCTAGAAAGACCACACTGTTTCTTTAGCAACAATTTCTTAAGCAGTCCAAATCTAAGCTTAGAAGAAAGGTTTCACATGAAGCACCTTCAATCTTCAAGTATAAGCTTCAGTTTATTTGAAGAATTCACTCTTTTTGTAAACTTCCAGATATCAAAATAGATTTTTATAAGCAAATGAGTTTTCTGAGATGACACTGACTCTTTTTCTATAACATTTTGCCTAGACCTTCTAATCAGTCCTATGAATGTATCCATAAATGTAGGTATTGAAAGCAGAATAGCTGTCTCATGACAATTAAGTTCATGTTATTTAAGGAGGGAAAAAATTAAATTTTGATTTGAGTGCATAGGCTTCATGTCACAGCTTCCTTTTCCTCACTAGTCAATGATATAACCCTAATTGTAAATGTTTGTAAAAGGTTAATTTTTCTGCATCAAACTTGTATTAATTAATTCCATTCACTCGCAGAGGAGGAGAATGTGGGGGACATATAAGCTGGGCACTCAGTTATATGCCTGTGATTTAGTAAAGACTGAAAGGATTTCTCATGTTGTTAGTATTTGATATATAAGAAAAATTATCTTTGAGGTAAAACAAATAATTCTATTAATTAGAAATAAACTGGTTCACAGACTAATTCAGATCTTACAAATATGACATAATTCATTTTACCATACCAAATAAATAGACATTTATTAAGTACTGGGAAGCTGTGAAGTTCATGTGGGGGATACAAGGCTTTCTTAATTTCTAATTTTCACTGGAAATTCAAATTTTGTCATTAATAATTGTGTTCTATTCATTGTGTTCTTTATATTCACCTTTATAATTCATCATAATAATTATGTTAGTTCCGTTCATTATATTTGTTTTTATTATTATGAATTTCTGGTGTGTGGATCAATTTATTTTCCTTTGGTAACATATACACAGCTTAAAATTTACCAGATTAAACACGTTAAAGTATACATTTCATTAAAGTTAATTACATTCACAATGTTGTGCTGCCATCACCACCATCAAATACCAAAATTTCCATCTCCACAGATAGAAATTGTACCAAGTGAGTATTAATTCCCCATTCCCTACCCTAAACCTGGTCCTGGTTATCCTATTTTCTAATTTCTAGCTTTATGAGTTTGCACATCCTAATTATTTCATAAAGGTGAATATATACAATATTTGCACTTTTGTGTCTGGCTTTTTCCCTAAGTATGATGTCGTCAATGTGCATTGATGTTGCAGGATATATCAGAACTTCATTCCTTTATATTCCATTATGAATATCACACATTTTATTTATCACTTTTCAGTTAATGGATTCTTGGGTTGCTTCCATCTTTTGTCCATTGTGAGTAATACTATGGAACTATTGTAGATTAGCTGTGCAATTCCTTGTATCCAATTATTCAGTATGTACCTGGAAGTGATGCTGCCAGAACAAATGCTAAACTTTTTTACACAGAAGCTGCTCAATTTTACTTTCCCCAAAATTTTTAGTTTCCCTAAAACAATACTATAGATCCTATTTCTCAATATGTTTTCCAAAACTTTTTATTTTCAAGCGATGTTTACATGTGCAAATAATTTCTATACTTGGATAGATGTATTTCTAAATATTTGCTTTCGTCTGCTTATATAAATTTATTGATTTCTTGAATTACTTTTAGATTGTTTGTTACTAATGTATAGATAAACCACTGATTTTTGTCTATTAATCTTGTATATTGTCAATTTGCTGAATTCATTTATTAGCTCTAATAGGCTAGTTATGGATTTTTTGGGATGTTTTATATATGCGACTCTGTCATTTGCAGATAGGGAATGCTTAACTTTTTCCTTTCCAATTTTGTTGGCTTTTATTTATTTGGCTTGCCTAATTGTTCTGGCAATAACTACCAGAAAATGTTGAGTAACTGTGGTGATATTGGGCATTCTAGTATTATTTCTGGAAAATGGGTATCACCGATTTTTTTTCAACATTCTTTAATCTACTGTTGAAACCCTCTGAGAAGGTTTAATTCAGTTATTGTGATTTTCAATTCCTGTTTTTCTGTTTGAGTCTTTATTTTCAATTAGTTGTGTTTTGCCCAATGATTATTTTTTTAAAGATTTTTTTTTAAATTTATTTCTTCACCCCACCATTGTTTTGCACTCGCTGTCTGCTCTATGTGTGTTCTTCTGTGTCTGTTTGTCTTCTCTTAAGTGGCACAGGGAAACAACCATGGGACCTTCCAGAGTGGGAGATAGGCACTCAATCTCTTGCACGACCTCAGCTCCCTTGTTTGCTGCATCTCTTATTGTCTCTCCTCTGTGTCTATTTTTGTTACACCACCTGGCTTCACCAGCTCTCCTGTGTGGATCAGCTCTTCTGCGCCTACAAGCATTTTGTTTGGGCTAGCATGCCACATGTGCTAGCACTCGACATGGACCAAGGAGGACCAGGAAATTGAACCCTGGGCCTCCTGTATGGTAGACAGGAGCCCAATCACTTAAATCACATCCTTTTCCCTGTTTCATTCATTTTTATAAACTCTCTCTCTCTCTTTGCTGGAATACTCATTTTGTTCATTTATGATTTTCCTGGTATCCTTTCATTTTTTTCCTCGATGTTTTTGAATATTATGTTTAAAATATTTTGCTGGTATCTACACAGATGTATCTTCTACTTTGACTGTTTCTTTTTCTTATCCTCTTCCTTTGGATATGCCATACGTAATTTCATTTTATCTTTAACCTTTTTTAAAACTGTATATTTAAATATTTTATCATGTTACCTGTGCAATTTAGTGCCTGATTCATCTGTCCTATTAGTTTGTATCTACCTAGTGATATGACACAGATTTCTTTGAGTACCAGAGCCAGAACAAATTGATGGATAAAAAAACTAGAAAACACTACCTTTCACAGGTTTTGCAAATTGACTCTGCATTGAAAGGTGGTCTCCTTCAGAATTTAGCACTCCTCCTGTGATCAGCTTATGGCAAATACATGGGATTCTTTCAATCCTTTCTGGTCCAGTTTCTTGTCCTGGGCAAGTGCTGGCAGATTTGGGAATTTTCCTGTTTACACAAGAATCTGACTATCCCATCTTTTCTCCGTGGAATAGAGCTGACTCACCCCTTTCCAAGCACCTTAAGGTATGTATTGAAAAGGTAATCCTTCCCCGTTCTCTTCATTTTGAGTGATTCTTCCACTTTTTAACTGTGTATAAACTGCTTTTGTCCACAGGACCTGGTTTGGGAGGGTAAGCCGGTATAATTGCCATGGTTCAGTACTTCCCCCTGCTGCCCCATAAATTGGCATAAACATATATGCACCTCCATCTGTGCATAGGAGATTTAATATTTAATATTATTTATTATTATTATTTAATATTCATACTTTTGACTGTAAATATTAACAACAAAGAAATAGTATTAATACTATATTCAGAGGGACACTAGTTAATTGTTTACATCTTGAAGAGTTTATGGTAAAGAGTATTGATATTTGAACATTAAGTTGAAATGAATTATGTTTAAAAGTAATAAGAGGGATGGATAGATGATTACATATATCCTAAAACAAGTATAGCAAGATGCTCACAATACATATGTTAAAGCAGTTTATATATGTATTAACTCTATAATTCTTTCATCTTTAACATATTTAAATTTTTCTTCCTGAAATGAGCTGTACAAATAGATAGAAATTAAACTTGTAAAGAAACATGAGGCCTACAAAATTTTAAGAAATTCACATTGATCTTCAAAGGAATGAGCAGCAAACTTTATATGGTGCCTTGTTAAGGTATAAAAAATTCTGCTTAACATACCATATAGCACAAAGCTGAATTTCTCATTGGAATATTGTAACATTTTAAAAATGTCCTTATTGTTATTTTAAAGCCAAAGGAATGATAAATATTTTCATTAAAATGTATTCTAAAGGGAAAATATTAAATTAAAATGCTGCATTTTTCAATAGCATAAGTAAAAATAAGACTCTAATGAAAATTTCTTTGGAAAATACATAATTACTTGCCAAATTACTCATTTGATGGTGGCAATAAAGCATCCTGAGTAAGGAATGACAATATCTGGAACTAAGAAAATAGATAAAATAGAGGGAAGACTATAAAAACTAAATACTAACTTTACATTTGTTGAAAGACATAGTCTTCCATTTGAAATGACATATGGAAAATTAGTAAAAAGTCCTACACAATTGATAATGAAAATTCAGGCATAAAAATAAAAGTGGTAAAGAGAATATCATAATCAGGAAAATATGAATCATTTATGAGGACCCAAACTGTCAGATATTTCAATTATTGGTTTTCCTAATAACCACTTATATTTTCTGAGGAAACTACATGAAGGAAATGACTCTGAGAGGACCATTTAAAGACTGGCAAAGGGGAGAATAAGCCTTAAAGTGGTTAAAAAAGGCATAAAATGTAATATTATAAATTAGAAAAGGAGGCTAGAAAAATATGAGAGGTAGTTTGGTGGAAAAATGAAATTTGAAAGCAGAAAGGATATTATGTTAAAAAATTTAGCAATTTCAGGAATAAATGACCAATTTTGTAATAATTCTATAAAAATTAGTGTTATAAAGTACAGTATCTCATAAACACAATGTATTTATCTCAAAAGTAGAAGTGCATCTGTTATAAGAAATAATTCTATTTTTGTTATTGTTGGCCACTGAGACTATGACATTTGTGCTATGCCACATTTAATGCAAGATATGCAATTGCCTGTAAAGAAGAGGGAAATGTCATTACTGCTGTACATTCTTTAACACTTTAAAGTTGACTCATTTCATGTCTTCTCATGTCAAAGACTCATAATTTTACTTTCTCCACTATGGTGAATGTGAATACACTGTTCTAATGCATCTGCAACAATGTTTTTCCTGCTCAGTAATTGAGTAGAAACTCCCAGTGAGCTGTTGGTCTTACTGAAGAATTTTTGCCAAACTATGGAGGAGCAATACATTATATGACAAAAACTGGCCTCATGGTCAACTTTTACCATATCAGGAATCCATATGGTGATTGCTGTGTTTTGTTCTGACAGATTTAAATTTTATGTTTCTTAATTTCTATCAGAATCTGAGGGTAATGTTTCTAACCTGGGACACAGAGATCAACTAAATTTAAAGCCATACCTATGATGTGTTTATGTAAGAAAAAGTTGGAAAATAAGTATTCAGGATGAGTATAAATGCTCTGAGTTTCTCCAAAGTAGAACCTGAGTTGGTCTGAGGATCAGAAAACTGAAATCCATCCACATTCCCTTTATCTGTTTATCTATTCCTGATTAAAATATCTTTTTTAATATTTTGTGTGAAATGCCATTATCCTCATGTCCTATATTTCCTTAAATACTTCAGTAGAATTTTAGTCTAAATAAATGCATTTGTATATGAATCTGATCAATGCACCACAAAATAATAGTAAAAAAGCAAAAATGTTGAACATCAATATTGAAGACAGAAATTATTCATAAATCAATCTTAATACAATTTGGAAGACAATATATGAAATTTGGAGTGTAATAAATGGTGAAGTAAGCCGTAAGTGTTAATATATACAGAAGCAGAATGAGGGATAGATACTATTGGACACCTTAAAGAATCAGAAATTTAGAGCTTGCAGGATAGAGAGAGAAAATTAATACTGCTCCTGGAACACTGTGATTTTGATTAGAGAATCATTAACTAATTTTGCTCCATCCTATTAAAACCAGGACGAAAAAGCAGCTACACATGGGTAAGCTGAAAATATCTGATGTAATTCCCTTGTTATATTGATACTGAATAATTTGTCAGTGGAAAGGTTTTGGGGATTTTACCAAGGAAGAAAGAGGCCTGCTATGTGGCATTGACAAGACACTTGAAAGTCAGTGCCAGTTTCATAGAACGTATTAACTAATTAGCTCCAAGTTGTAAAATCTTAGGCAAATTTTAATTGACTCATTCACAATTTTGAACAGAAATCTCAGGAATACACTGTAGTGCCAAATCTAGATTTTGAATGAGAAAAACAGATTACACATTTTTAAGTGACTTCAAATATACTGAGAAAATTAAGGAGACTGTGGGACATTTTGAAACCTTTATTTATTACACACAAAGAGAATGGATGAATTTGCACCTATATGTTACTGTGACAAAAATCTCTTGTGGGTCAAAGAGAAATGAATTTTGCACGAAATTATTTATGTGTATGTGCATAATTTCAAGCACAAAAAGATCATTTGGTATATCCAAAAGATTTGAAGAACATTTTTCATTAAATGTAATTCAAATTCAAATATGTATTTTGGAAAATATGCTCATCCTAATAATGAGAAAATAATCATTTTATATACATCTATCTTACTATAATTCTATCTATGTAGCTAGCTAGGTATCTTTCATTCCATGCATTTATTAAATGTTTATAATGAAAGCTCCTAAATGTGATTCAGTGGCCTTGGAATTAAAATGTGTTCATCAATAGGATGTCAGAAGATGAAAATTATATGTTCCCACTAGGTCAGTGTAGGCAAAAGTAAAAAAAAAGCAATTGGCAATCCAAAAATTGCAAAATAAAATCCTATGAAAAAATTTTCAGGGAAACAGAAGATAAGTTTCATGACTAATAGAGCTTACCTCATGCTATTCACATTAATTAAAAACACACACTTAGGAATATCAATGTAGAACATCAGAAATCTGTAAAATAAAATATAAAATTGTATTGAGAAAATCAGAAGAAGAATTAAAAGAATAGTAAGTTTTTATCAGCATTCTGGAGATTAGAAACTAATGAATACCTATTCAAGTATCTGCAAAAAACATTGTACAATAATACTACATATGATATAAATTTAAATATATATCTAGACAGGGCACAAATTAAAGTCATATTTCCTAGCCAAAGACCCATAAATTTAACTCACAATCTCTGTAAGTGTATTAGCTGAACCTAAAATTTGGCAGCAGTGTTAATTTCCCAGAAAAAGTTGTACAGATGAGCCAGCTAGGAAAATTTCAATTGAAATATACATAATAAAATCCTCATTCATTACAATACTGAAAATATAATAATATAACCTGGGCATTGGAAGACTAGGAATGTACCTCAGACTCTTACTGGGATTATTACTTTTGGGAAAATAAGGCTTTTGATATTCATGCACTACTTGATTCTGTCTCTCTATTTATCATCTATCTATCTATCTATCTATCTATCTATCTTTCCATTTGCATAACCTTTTTCCTTACTTAAACACAAGATCTGAATTTTGTTCAGGTGCTAGATTTAATCATTAAATACATTTTTAATTATATAAAAATATCTAAGGGTATTTCTCTCCTGAAACAGAAACAGAATATTTTCAGGATATATTGTAGGCAGCTTTTGTGAATTGAAATCTGAGAGGAACAAGTCCTGTTACATGTCGTTGATGGGACCAAAGCAAATTGGGATCAGCTCCATGCTTTCATAATCATTAAAGAAATGCTCACTAGACATTATGCACCAAGGAATGGAGATCGTAAGTGGATTTCACTTCATTCTATGACATTTTAAACAAACATCTCAAAATTCCTAAGCATTGGAAGGAAACATTTTTTAAATGACTCAAAAGGCACTGAGACAATTAAGGGGACAGTGGGACATGTAACACTTGTAGTTAATATACCCAAATAGATAAAGGATGATACAGAATTTTTATTTTGCATTAGAAAATACATAAAAGACTTAAGAATCTTATAACTGAGGGATATATTCTGATGGAAATTATGTATGTGCATATACATAATTTTAATAATTAAAATACCCTTTAATGTAGTTTGAAAAAATTTGATCATTCCCTGTAATACAGATTTTAAATATAGATACAGGGAAATATATAAGCAGTAAATTGCCATACTCATATTGAGATAAAAATGAGTTTAGCAATTTAAATAATAAAATTAATAAAACTAGAAAAATTATCCAGATTAGAAATACTTAAATTTTTAAGTTGATTTTGCTTACTTCATTAAGGATATATTAATTAAAATACATGCTTAGAAATACCTATATAGAGCTTCAGAAATTCATTAAATAAAGTATTAATCTTTAGGGAGAAAATTAAAAGGAAGTAATAGAACATTGCTTTTTTTTTTATGAGTTACTGAATATAGGCTGAAGTTAAATGCATATTACTTCTTTAATGCTGAAACTTTTCTTGATAAGGTACTCAAGTAAAAAGACAACTTTTATGGGATCCATTTCTCAGTTATAAAATGGCTAATTTATGTAATCTCTAGAATTCTGGCTTAGCCTGTGAGAATCAGAGTGAAAAAAAAATTCCATATTGACAAGATAAGTATTTATACATATTTTTGTTGGGAAAATATTATCATATAATATAAACAGTATCTCGTGTTCTGCATGTAAAATCAAATTCCATTTTTTGCTGAATTTCATTCTGTAGGGCAGAAGGAGAAACACCCTAAGAGATGTCAACCCACTCCAATATGTTGCCATTAAAAAAGATAACATTTGAAGTATGCAACTAATAGGATCTTTCCCAGCTGTGTGATCAGAACTCTTTGGAGGAATGGTGACAACCAGCTACCAAACCCATTGCTTATCTCAAATTAACTTAAAATTCATAAAGGCCTTATTTATCCAAAATTTGGTGGACATGAGCTGCAGTTTTTACATTCTGTATGTTATTCACCACATGTCTAGACTTATTTATGTAATAGTAACATTTATTTTTACATAACATATGAACTCCCTGGTAGTGCTGCCAGAATTTTCAGACTCTTAGGTTATGAAGGGCAATGGATTCTGCATTGTCTTCCTTGTGTTGGAGTAGTCCCAACAAATTATATGTAAATTTAAATCCCCTTTTGATAATATTGAATGTGATATATACAGCCTTTCTAAATATTTGTATGCCGAGGGATACAAATATGGGGATCAAAATATGTTCTGCCTGGTAGAAAATTCTGGTGCATCTCAGGATTGATTTTTTTTTTGCATGCAACAGCTGTAATTTGTAAAAAGCTGAGTTGAGGATTTTAGGGGATCTTATTTGTATTTTCTCCTTGAGTGATATTCAGAAGCACTTATCATAAGCCAAATAGTCCCCATTATTGTGGGGCAAAAGCCTTATATAAATGTTTTCCACATATAATAAAGAGTCCAGTTTCCCTTAATGCCAGGGATAGTGCAGCCCCCTTTACCCATTTGTTAAGTGATAAGTAGGTATATACATCTTTCTCTAATTTCAAAAATTAAAATGAATTCAAAGTTATCCTAAAATATTCTAATATTTTACATTATTTTCTTACAATGATGCTGGCAAAAAAAAAAAGTATTCTAATGGAAAAAAGCCATGCTCTTATTGTTAAGTAAAATATATAGAAACATTGGGGAACTGACAGGTTGAGTGCCT
>JAQZBX010024454.1:12451-30265 GCA_029593785.1 Cabassous unicinctus
TATGACGTCCTGGTACCTCCTAAATATATATATGACAAACTTTAAATATTTGGAAATAAAAAGTAAATACACCAAAAATGGTATAATAATGGATATATTACTTAAAAAGTTTTGTCAAGATGTCATCCATATATTTAATATAATGCTAATTCTGTCATTTTATTTATATTTGTTCCTAATTTATATACTCATGGAAACTGGACTATAAAAATCATTTATGTGTTTAAAGTTTATGCATATTTTTATTTATGTTATTTTCTGTATTATTAATTTAAAATTGTTTGAGCTTAGAGCAATAAAATTTTATTGAATACTCATGTTCATACCAAACAATCATAAATAATTAAATGCACCTGCTAATAATTTATAATAAAAACCCATCAGGGTTTCCTAACCTTTTTTTCCCGTGGATGCCTTTGCAAGTCAGGGAAAAACCATGGAAACCTTACTAAGACCACACTGTATGTTTTTTTTTTTTCTTTTCTGAAAATCTGTATTTTATTTTGGCAGAAAAAAAATAAACCCTAATCCGTAAAGAGTGTTCATATTATTGCAGAGCAAAGTAAGATTATAGGAACCCCTGCAACCAAGTATAACACCTTATGCTTTAGGAAAAAAAGTCATTGCCATTTAGACTCAAACTTAATGAATATATCACACCTGCACCAACATGCCCCAAGAAGAAAAATGGTTTTTTTGAATTTCAATTCAAGTTCACAGACCTGTGGTTAAGAACCCCTGATTAATACCATCCCTCACACATTCTATCAGTCCCTCTATTTATCTTTCTATCTTCTATGATCTATCTATGTATCTATGTATCTATGTATCTATGTATCTATGTATCTATCTATCTATCTAATGCTCTATGTTTTGGAAAATATCTATCACATGTAGGGATGTGTGTATTTGAATGTTCATGAGGTGTGAATGAGGGTGCAGTTATAAGTTTCAACAGTAGACAATTTTATATTTTTCTGACTTCTCTGAAATATTTAAGAGTAAATAAGAGAATGTTAGTGGATATAATAGCTGAAAATATGCTTACAATGTGTAACTCAAAAGCAAAATATGTGTGAGATATTAAATGATTTTTCAAAAGATAGAATGAAATGACTATTCACATGGCTATTGAATGAATGGATAAATTGAATAGCTCGTTTAGGAGACAACTGCTTCCCACTCCATTTGAACATGAGACGTGTGTTCCAAAACCAAAGAGTAACAAAAGTAATCCTAAATTAAATGGATTTAAATAAATAATTAAATAAATAAAAGAGAAAGGTTGTTGAAGTTACATTTGTTTTTTAGTGAGTATTTAGGGGCCTTTCTCACATGGTATCTTTTGGGGACAGTTATATGCTATCTCCACAATTATGTGAAAGTCATTTTTACCATTTCAATATTTCTGTATATAACATCATTGCAGATATAATTTATTTTATTATACCACAAATTACAGGAAACCCGTAATTGCAGGACAGCCCTCATATATAAAAAGGAGACAATTTAAAGTCACTAGATTTATAAATATACACACTCAGAAGGTAAATATATACACAAGTTCATAACGTAATGAAAATTGATGTTTTACAGAAATTAAGAGGCTATTATAAAATAACCCAATTCAATAAACTTGGATATGATCGTGTTTATGTATATGTCTATCGTGTGTACACACAGACACATACACACACATATAAACCCTTAAAGTATAACAGGGAGCAAAAATGAAAAAGACATAATGAGAAAAAAATCATCTTTCAAACTTTACATATATAGTTCTTAAAATAAATCAAAAATTGGAGGGGAAATTATTATACATGAACTTAAGCTAAAGACCTGCGAAGGTCACCATGTGGAAAGGAGAAGAGAAAAGATCTATACCAAAGTGGACCAATTTATAGAACCCATATTTGGAAAGGATAATAAAACAGAGAAAGGGAGGGAAGTATATTACAAAATAACTTTCACTAAGGAATATGGGAACCTCCTTTTGAAATGAGATACATGGGATTAAATTGTTCTACATACTTAGGCATGATGTTTGAAAGCAGAAAAATAGAGTGAATTCTAAAATAGAAGAGCTTAACCAGGAAAATATGAATGATATTAGGAGGGGAAAAAAATCAGAAAGCTCATGTACTCTATTAGACCATTTTCACTCTCTTAGGATATGACATGAATGAAGCGAATCTGACAGTCCGACCTCGAGAGAACATAAAATGGAGAAAGTCACGTGACCATTGTACAAGAGGCCTATAAGGTCCACATTAAAAATTAGCAAAGGAGTTTATAAAGCTCTCTAAGAGAGATTGTCAGAAAATGGATTTTGACAGGATAGATGCCAATATGTTCAATCATTTAGGTATGTCAAAAAAGGTTGCATGAAGTAAAAATTTAAAAAATAGTGGTATAAATATAATATATGGACCAATTTATATTTAAATTCTTCAGAAATTCATCTGTTGTAAAATTAGAAAATTAAATATAGTAATCCATAACAGAATTTAAAGGAGAAATATCATAGCACCATTGTTGTGGAAGCAGAAAATATTTCTGTTACAATAAAATATTCATTCAAATGGAAAGATTTTAGCAAATAAAAGAAATTAAAAATCCTTTCTCTGAAAAAAAGTAACACTACATAAATAAATTATCTTATGTCAACTGTCATAAAAATTAATGTTTGCATGATGTAAATATCCTTAGATATGGAAAAAGATCACATCCCGCCCCCAAGAAAACCTACTCTCACCATCTTTATGAAGCAACATAGTGAGGCAAGAAAAAGTAAATGAAATGTATGATAGTTAGAAAAGGAAGAAAAGAACAGCAACTAGAGGTATATACAATGCCTAATTTAAGATAAAAGTATCTCAGTAGATAATACAAGAATGCTATTGGAATAGGCCTTGAGAAGGCAAGTGATTGAATCAATTCAACAAAGAAATACAAAACTTGTATAAACAAGGAAAATATAGAAAACAACATTTTAAAAGAAAGCATTGACAATAGAATAAAATTCACCCTTTCTCTCTCTCTCTCTCCTTCTCTTTCTCTCTCTGTCTCTTTCTCTCTTTCTATCTCTCTCTCTCCCCCCACAGAGATATGTAACAGACATATACCAGACCTTGTGGTATACTTACATTGAGAGATCTTAAAGAACTAAATGAATTGAGACAAAGGCCATGTTTAAGGCATGGAAGAATAAATATTATAAAGGCATCAGTAACACTTAAATATAAAATTGCATCCAAATAAAAATCACAACAGATTTTCTTCAGAGATAGTAAAAAATTGACCCTAACATTCATGGGAAGCCCAAGTAGCATAAAAAATTCATAGGAGAATAAATTTAGAAGGCTTTCCTAACAGACAATTTTCCATAGACATAAGGGTCTTTTTCTGGGCAATCAATATGGTTCTGTTCATCTATATGTCTATCTTTGTTCTGGTGACCTATGGTTTTGGCCACTCTGGTTATGTAATATGATTTGAGGTCCGGGTTTGAGGGTCCTTCAGCTTCTTTCTTCCTTTTTAGGTTGTATCTGGTATTTTGGCCCAATACCCCTCAGAGTAAATTTGATAATTGGCTGTTCCATTTCCTAAAAAAAAAGAGAGAGAGAGAAAAAAATTTTTATATAAAATATTAGTATGAAATCTCTGCAGCATGAGACAAAAGCAGAGAATTAAACAACACAACTGAGCAAAGAATGCACACAAATACACAACAGCGACATAAAAAGTGAGGTACTGCATTGAGAGTAGCATATATAAGTTGGTAAATGTTAGCAGAACAATTGGATTATAATATTATTCATATGAAATAATATGTAACTTAATTTCTCTCTTATAACCTACAAAGAATCAAAGCAAAGTGGATTCGTTAATAATATTTGTCAAAAAATATTACAGTCATTTGGAAGATATTTTCAGGATTTTTAATAAAGATAGAATTATTTGGAGTAAAGAAGAGTAGAAGGAGAACAAGGAAGAGGAGGAACAGAATAACAGAAAAAGATACAAAAACATCCACAATGTCTGTCTATAACAACCCATATTTCATTCCTCATACAGGAAATTTGTTTACATTTGCTTTTATTCCTCATAAATCTAGGTAGGAGTTAATATGTTTGATATTAAGAAAAATTCTTTTCTTTTGCCATGTTTTCCTGTTTGTTTTGTTGCCATATCATTCATTGCTTTCTACTTTTTTCCTTTACTATTTTATTCCTCCTCCTTAATGAAATATCACTTTGTTCTTTTCCTGGTCCTTGGAAATTTGGGTCATTGTCTTTAAATCTTTGTCCTTTCAAATATTAACACTTAGAATTGTAAATCTGTCTCCAAGAACTGTTTTATTCCTCTTCCACCACATTTTATATATTGTAAATTCATTAAAATTCAACTGAAAATACGTTTAAAATTTCATTCTAATTTTTAAATCACAGGTTGTACAAATTTATGACTTTTAATATCTAAATTTAGTGGATACTGATAACTAATTTAATTGTGTTGGGGTCAGAAACATACTCTGTGTAATTAAATCCTTCTAAATTCATAAAGACACATTTATTGGTTAGGTACATAACCCATCTTGATATAATTTTAAGGGAAATGGTAATTAACACAACAATGACATTTTAGGGAAATGATAAAACCACAATGCTGTTTCATTAAAAATGTCTCAAAATTCTAAATTAACAAATCTGGCAATACGAAACAATGATTATGTGATTGATCGACCTAACTTTTCATAAATTTTGTGATAGTGTGAAATGCTATATACTTTTTAGAATTGACAAGCAGTCTTTTGAAAAACTGATTATTAACAAGACCCTGAACCTGCAGGTTCACTCTTCATTATTTACCCAACATGGATGAAAACTAATATCCAAATAAACATGTACAAAAATATCCTCAGACCTTTAATAATAAGTAAAAATTTTTACTGCACATGTATTGATCTGTGGAATAAGGAACAAACTGTGACTTGCTTATCTAATATAAATTTACTCCATTTTTAAAAAGGAACAGAATACTGATACATCCACTTTCATGAATGAATAAAAAAAACAATCATTTAAGTCTAAAAAATATCCTTGTACAATAAAGTGAGAATTGAATGATTTAAATTATACAAAGGTTTAGAACAACAAAAATGTTCATATGGCAAAATAAATGATTAAGTAAATAGTCTAGGAGTTCCCTTTTGGAAGTAGATGAAAAATATGAATATACTAGGAAAAGAAAAGGAAAATCTCTGGGCTGATGATAGTATAAGATAACTTTTTTATGGCTTTGTTTTACAGGGGTTTAATACTTTTCCTGTTACACTGAATTATATGTATTCCAATATCATGCTTTCATGTGTTTGTAAATCATGCAAAATAAAAAATAACTATATTCCAAAAATTAACTTCATTTTAATATATGTATCCTGGTTGCTTAAATGTGAAGAGTACCGATGTTTGCAACTTAAATTTGATATGCAAAGAAGTTTTTAAAAATTTTGAAAATGATTTTCTTTATGTAATTCACAATGAATGCATGAATAGATATAAAATAAAATAATTATATAAAAATATTCAAATAAAATATAAGCTAAATATATAAATAGCATTCACAGCATAGGAATTCAATGTATACTATATGTTCATATTTTGAGTGAAATGAGATGACATGAGATGCTTTAAAATTCATAAAAAATTTTATAGAAATATATTAATTCCACTGCATATTTTCAAAATATCTATGGTTTTCAAATGGATGAATAGAACAATCCTTATGTTGACACTTTAAAGGATCAAAA
The DNA here is from genome assembly GCA_029593785.1 of Cabassous unicinctus. Taxonomy (NCBI): domain Eukaryota; kingdom Metazoa; phylum Chordata; class Mammalia; order Cingulata; family Chlamyphoridae; genus Cabassous; species Cabassous unicinctus. The sequence goes on from JAQZBX010024454.1 coordinate 18,267, forward strand.
GAAAGAATTCTACATAGCAAAATCTGAAAAATGCAGCCAACTTTTGCTTCAGAAAATGAAGCATTTTAAAATATTTTCCTCAGGATTCTCTTAAACTGAGGGAATAATGAATACAGCTTTGAAATTAAAAGTATTTGAAAGAAAAAAAAATGTATTGAGGTATAAAGAAAGCATTATATACTGCCACAAATAATAATAAGTCATCAAAGTACATTTCTTTGCAAAATGCATATTGGTTGGACAAATTAGTAATTTAACAATGTCATTTTAAAGAACTGGACAATGCAATCATAGAATAAATATATGACATAGATTTTTCAGAAAATTGAGGAAACAATGCAATTTTCTGAAGCTGACATGAAAATAAATTATTATAAAGAATTATTTTGAAAGCAGAGTGATGGCAATTTTTTCACAGTTATCATTTCTCCAATGTTATTTACATAATAATTGCTTAGTAAAATCCAAGGCAATATTTCTGAAGTGAGAAGAATATGTATTGAGTAAATAAATACAAAACTACAAGGTATAAATATGATTAATTTAAGTTTATACCATTATTAATTTTATCAATTTATTACATATCTTTGGAATTTTATATAAACATTGTAAATGGTCTAGTAAATTTACCTTTGTATTTCAGATTTCTGCAGGTTTATTGTTTATCCTACTTGTCATTTTCTATATTACTGATTTTGATATAATAATTACATCCATTTGGAACAATAAAATTTAATTCCATGCTCATTTCAAGGTCACAGATTCTCATTGTATACAGCTACCTCCTATATTTATCATCTATTTAAATCAATCTCTCTCTCTGTCTCTTGTGTCTACAAGTGTGTGTGTTTCTGTAAGTCTGTGTGAATGTATGTCTGTTGGTGTTTGTGGTACAGCATTTTAGCAATTAATACATTTCTTCTAGGTTATTTGAAACAGTATACTAATAACCAATTGTAATATAGAACAAACAGTTAAAATTACTTCAAGGTGTTAAAAAATGTGGGTGAGGTTGTGTAATGCTTTGGAGAAGTTGTAAACTTATGTGACTCTAAATATACATAGTGAATCATCACAACTGCATGTGGGCATCAGGTATGCATACATGTTCCCAAAAAAACAGCATACACTTCCATAAAGAAAGTGAAAAAGAAAAATGGGCTACTGAGGTTTTTTTTCTTTTGAGTTATTATATAAAATTCTCTCTCCATTGGAATTTATGGAACTCTCAGATTCTCTCTTAAACATTTCTCTCTAGTCAATTTGCCAGTTTACAGTTTACACATGTAGCATTGCTGCATTCATTGTTTCCTTTAAAACCCCAAATCACAGCAAACCCATAATCACATCACATTCCTTTCTTATACATGGAAATACATTTTGGGTTCAGTAGTTTAATGATATGTGCACAAATGCAAAATACATCTATATCTTCTTACAATGATGAAAAAATATTTTCTGCAAATGAAAAGGCTATTAAAATACCACATTTCAATAAACTCAGAATGATATATTCATGTCTAAGAATGGAAGAAAAGGATTCAAAGTAAAAAGACAAAGGGATATTGAAAAAACAATAAATTTCTCAGAGTTTACAAATATGATGGTTGAAAAGTGAAATGCAGGACAGAAAATGGTTGTGTAGAAAATTTTCAGAACTAAAGACAAAAAGGTAAATCTTTACAAAGTAGAATAAAATAGAGACATAACAAAGAGACTGAATTAGGATAGCCAATATCTGGTAAGAAAGAGAAAACATGAATTTGGGGATAATTATTTCAAATAAAATTAACTTTATATTCCTAAGAAAGACATATTCTTTCATTTCAATTGACAGACAAAATTTTTTAAAAATGCAAACGCAACTGGAAATATGTGAATTACTTCTGTGGAATAAATCATTAGAAATATCAAGTATCCCACTCTTGAATGCACACTTGCCCTTTCTTGTGATACTACATGTGTGAAGTAACTATGAGAGATAAACAGGGAAATTAATTTTGAAGATTTCTTCATAAGCTTGCAGAAAATTTTTAGAGTGGAGAAAAATTAGAAGAAGGAGTAACAGAGAAAAGGAGGAAAATATGCAAAAATACACGTAATGGAAACATATTGGTGAAATTGATTGCATTAAATAATTTTATTACTTCTTTAGAACCAATTCAAAGTCACAGAATTAAAACTCTGCTTTAGTTTCCTGACTTCTTAAACCAAATACCAAGAAATATTTCAGCTAAAAAATTTAAATGTTTTGCTTATGGCTGGAGTATAGGAAAATATCCAAATCAAGACATCATCAGGGCAATGCTTTCTTCCCTAAGAATGACTGATGGAGATCCTTGGGCCCTCTATCAGATGGCCAGACACATGGTTGCATCTGCTGGACTCTCCTTTCTCTTCCCAGTTTCATTTATTACACCTTCTTGCTTCCGTGGAATTTTCTCCGTGTCTGAATTTCATTATTTTTGTAAAGCATTCCAGTAATATGTTGGTGACTTATCCTGAATGTGGAGGGTCACACCTTCACTTATGTATTCTCATCAAATTATCTCACTTTCAATGGGTTCACACCAACAGTAATGCCTTAATTTTAGGAAAATGTTTTTTTTCTAGGGCACATACAGTTCTACATACAACAAATTCATCAACTACTTAAAAATACATGCAAATTTTACGTTCTAGAAAGGAATTTTAAGAAGATGAGACACAGATATCTTTTTATTTTTAACAAATTACATTATATTTGACAGCACTGGTTTAAAATAAAAAGTGTATCCACATTGTACTGCCACATATTCAGAAGTTTGGATTAAAAAAATCTAAATACATTAGTTTTTGTGAGGATGCAGAGCAAAGGATATGTGGAAATATTGCTTGTGAGTTTACATAAATTGGTACAGATGTTTGGAAAATCATTAGATATTGCATTAGCAATCTAAGACTAATTTGTGATTCAGTAAACTAAACACTTTAAGTCAGTGCTGAGAACAACAAATATTTCCCATATAAAGCACATGTCCATTTATGTTGGCTATGATTTATAGTACATTTAATGCCCACATTCTACATTCAGGTTATTGGACCAGGTTGCATATGGGATGTTACAGGTTTGTATGGCAAAGTGAAAAGATATTAAAAAAAATTCTCATGTGTTGGCTCTTGAACCTACACTCCTTAGTTTTCTGCATTTTTTTTCAGTCAAAGAATCTCAAGTGAACCAGTCTTCTATTAATGAATCAGTACTCTTATTTTCTTCTCTTAAAAAGGGTACAGAAGAGAGGATCATCTCCTAAGGGTCATGGATATTTTGAATAGTAAAACACATGAAGCTATATTTATAAAACTGCATATACACATGCAATGAACTTGCATTTCTAAACATGACAGTGATTATCTCTAAGATGGAAGAAGGTTATGAAAAGAGAGATAAACATGGTAAATCCTAGGACATGGGGTGCTTACATTAAGAATATTTTATAAATAGGAATTGAAATCAAAATGTGATTTGAATATAATAAATTCATACATATTCAATTAACAATATATAGCTAAAGTACCTTGATGAATAATGATTAAATTTAGAAAGATACAGCATTCTTCAACAAAGTGATCTAATATTCAATAATAATTATTCATGTTCTTAAAGTTAATGTCAATAAATTGAATTGCAGTTGGACTTAACTTCTGAAATGTATTGATTATAATTTCATTAATATTGAATATTGATTCCCTAAAAGGTGCAAATTTCCTTCAATTAATAAAACAATCATATAAAAAACTTATCAATTAAATTAATCTCTTTAGCTAAAAACCGCTTGGTTTTAAGTCCTCCTAAATTCAAAATTCTATGCATAAAAGTAAATATTGTATCTAATATTTAATGGATTCATAGCACCTGCCAAGAATTGTTTCCCTAAAGCTTTGACTGACATTTTAAGAAGGAACAGCAATTTTAAAAAATTCATGTAAATTCAACCATTTCCATGTACATTACTTGAATTCACAAGAACTATATACATATTTTTTAAATTTTAATTATCATTTACCAAAATATAGTTTGCATTCTATTCATTTGAATATAAGTGGTGTGAATGCAGAAATAAACAAAGAATCCAATGCAACAGAATAAAAACACAGATACAGAAATGTTCATTGTTGATAATTTAGGAACACATTATAAGACAAATGTAGATAATGATAGTACAGTTTCAAAAATTTGTACTTTTCAGTTAATGGTCCTAGAAGAGTTGGACAGCAATAGATAATTATTTAAAAATCACTTCTACCTCTCAATATGCACCCATAATATTGAATAAGGACTGAATATGAAAGTGAAAACCATAATGGCTTTAAAGACTAGCATTGGATAATATCTAAATAACAGCTAGGTAATTATATGTCATATAAGAAGTAAAATTAAAACTGCTATGGAAATAATTGATTATATTAGAATTGAGAATTTCTTTTCCACAAAAGATATAGATAATCTGAAAATTCAATGTAACAAATTGGGGAAATGTACCTGTACATAGAAAATGTAAATTAATATTAAAGTACTTTAAAATTTTAAACATATTTGCATACACTAAGCACACAAGAATCATTTGAAAGAGCTGACAATATTAAGTATTAATAATGAAGTTGAGCAAAGGGAACTCTCTAACATTATTGAGGTGTGTATTTAGTAGTACAGACAATTTTAAGTGTAGTGTATGAATTTTGTTAGGTACATTATAATAGATTGAAACACCAATATGCAGTGCAGTGAGATTTGACTATTCAAGATTCTTTTCCATTTTCTGTTGACTACTGCTCTCCACATTGGAACACATGCTGATGGTGAACAATCAACCCAAGTGTCAAATAGAATATAGAATGAGTACATTGCACCTATGATTCTGGACAAAGTAGTGCCTCCTTAACTGCTCAGTATTTGAAAAGCAGCTACTGATGTACATTTAGAACTACTCAAGATTTTGCCCTAAACCACAGAACAATAACTATAACTATAGGAACTATAGGAAAATTGCTGACCTTGTGAGTTGGGTTTGAGCAATCCAGTAGACCACTAGAGTATTTTGTTCTTCCTTCTCTGACAAATTTTAAATGCAAATTTTCTTGTTTGTAAAAGTATGTGTGGAAGTAATGTTACTAATCTTGGCCACAGAATATAACAAAACATGAAGCCATAAAAGAAACATATTAATGTAAGAAAGATGTGGCCAAAAGGACTTGAGGACGAGTGTAAATATGTTGAATATAGCTACAGTAGAATAAAAAATTCCTGGGTGGATCAAGTGGACAAAATCCAAACATGTTCCAGTCAACTGTCTATTTATTAAAAATTATATAGATATATAAAGAGATAAAATAAGCATGTTCAATAAACATATTCATGCCATACTCTCCATCAAATAATCATTTGACTTTTAGTGCAAGAAAATACATTTATCCTTTTTCTGGATGAAGACATCACCAGTATTATGGTCAATAAACACAAAATTTATGATCCTCAATGGTAAAGACAATGAGATGGAACTCATGCATTGATATTTATTCAGTTATAAAACAACATATTCAAATTGGTGCCTGGTGAACAGTAGAAGGACCCCTAGATAATAATATATATAGAAACAGAAACTGAGATTGAATACTTTTTTATTTTTTATTTTTAAAGAAGCTTTAGATTACATAAATATTACAAAATATATAGAAGATTCCTATATGTCCCATCCCCTCCCCTGACACATTCTCACATTAACAACATCCTTAATTAATGTGATACATTTGTTACAATTGATGATTCTATTATAGACTTTATTGTAACAATGGGATTTATTTTTTGTGTCTTACAACTCAGAAATATGGACGCTTTTGCAGAAAGAATGATCATTTAATACTGAGACTGTAAGGCTAAGATTCAACCCTTTATGTTGATTTAGATTTTGCTAGCCTCATAATATTGATGCCAAAAACATTCACCCTTCCATCAGTTGCTATGTGCATACTTAAAAATATCTGAGGGTAATTCTCTATTGAAATAGAAACTGAGAATATTGTCATAAGAAACCTTAGGCAGCTTTTGTGAATTGAAAATTGAGTGCAAATATTCATGGTACACAAATGAATTGGACATTGATAGGACTCAAGCAAATTGTAGAATTGTAGCCTCTCCATCCTATATATCAATAAACAAACACTAACCAGACTTTTAACACCAAGGAATGGAGTTCCTAATCAGCTTTGTTTCTTCTGTCATAATCTAAACTAATATCTAAAAAATACAAAGCATTTTAGGCAATGTATGGAGACAATTATGGCAAGAGTGGGAAATGCATAACCAAAATTAATATACTCAAATAGAAAAAGTAGGATTTTGCATTTGTATTTTACTAATCATAAAATAAATTACAGATTTATGAATGCTATAGTGCTATGGAAAATTGAATATGTATATAGGCATTATATTAAACATTAAAAAGGTCATTTTGGATAGTGTAAAGAGATTTGAAGATTATTTATCATAATGTAGTATTAAAGTACAAACATGTGGAAAATATGGAAGGTTAAATGATCATCTGAATGGTGAGATGAAAATTAATTTAGCAATTAAATATTACAATAAAAAACTACAAAAAATATTAGTTAGAAATGCTTAATATTCTTGATTGACATAGCCTACTTTATGAAAGCTACATTAATTAACACACATGCTTAAAAATGGAAATATATTTCACTCAATGTAATGTCCTCAAGGTTCATCTATGTTGACATATTTATATCCCAAGTTCATTATTTCTTACAATCAAATAATATTCCACTGTATGTATATGCCATATTTTGTTTATACATTGATTGATGGAAATGGGTTGATTCTATTTTCTAGCAATTGTGAATAATGCCACTATGAACATCATTGTGCAAATGTCAGTTTGAGTCCCTGCTTTCAGTTCTTCTGTATATATTCCTAGTAGCAGCATTGCCGGATTACATGGCTGTTCTATATTTACCTTTCTGAGGAAATGCCAGTGTCCTCCAAAGACCCTGCAACATTTTACCTTCCTATAAACAGTGAAGGTGTATTCCCGTATCTCCACATACTCTCCCGCACTTGTAGTTTTCATTGTTTTATTTTTATTTTTTTATAATTGCCATTCTGTAAGACATGAAATGATTTCTCATTGTACTTTTGATCTGCATTTCCCTAGTAGCTAGTGATGTTGAATATCCTTTCATGTGCATTTTGCCCATTGGTATTTCTTCTTTAGAAAAAATTCTGTTCAAGTCTTTTGCCCACCTCTTAATTGTGTTGATCTCTTTTATAATGTAGAGATCAAACCCTTAACATATATGTGGTTTCCGAAAAATTTCTCCCAATGAGTAGGTTGCCTTTTCATGTTCTTAATAAATTCATTTGTAGTACAAAATGTTTAATTTTGAGGATGTCTCATTTATCTATTTTTTAAGAATATAGAGATACATGGGAAATATAACTGAAGTCACATATAGACTATAATCAACAGCATAATATAATCAACTAATAACTTAACAGCAATGACAATGCTAAGGGACAATGATGGGGTATGTAAGGTGGTATGGGATTTTTCCTTTTGGAGCAATGAAAATGCTCTGAAATGGACTGAGCTTATGACAGCAAAACTCTGTGATGCAACTAAAAGTCACTGAGTTTACCCTTTGAATGGATTATACAAAGCAGGATATTTAAAACACAGAGAACCCTGTGGTAAATGGTGGACTGCTGTTAGCATTACAAATATGAGAATGTTTTATCAGGAATATACAAATATATAATATTTATACATAGTGTGAACAATAGGATTGTCTGTGTGAAAAATACACCAAATATAAGCTATAGATAGCAGTAATATTATGACAATGTTCTTGCATCTTTTGGAAAAAATATGTCACAACAATGTAAGATGTTGGTGGTTGGGTGATGTTTTGGAATCATATACGGTATGCATGATGGTTTTGAAAACTCAGAACTTTTTAAATAAAAAAATAAAACCACGCAAAAAATCACTCTGGTTAGAATGAAGTACAGGAACTTACCACCATGAAACTGGCAGAAGGCATCTATAGGGGAGGGAAAAGAGTCTTTGGTGAATGTCGTTTTCCATACATGTCCCATCTCTCACATTCCTGGACCACAGCATCTATTTGCTACAGCAACTCATGAACAATTGGAATTAAAAACCACTTTCCTTGAACCCTAAAGTCAAAACACAGAATATAGTTAATAGTAAAATTATAAAAATGTGTTTTCATCAATTTTAACAAATGTACCACACCAAAGCAAGCTGTTAATAAAACAGTGGCATATGGGAACTCTGTATTTATGCATTATTTTTCTGTAAGCACACAATATATCTAATAAAAAAGAAATACCATTATAGAGCTTCAGAAATCCATAAAATATAATTTCAAATTCAAGAGAGAAAGTTAAAAGAATGAAGAAATAGAACATTATTTTTCTAATTGTTGTATTTTGCTGAAGTTACATGCATATCAGTTCCTTAGTGCTGAAACTTTTCTAGATAAAATTTTATAGAAAAAGGCAACTTTTATGGGATTTAACTCTGAGTTATAAAATGACTAATTAATGTAACTGTCAGAATGCTGGCTCAGCTGGCGAGAATCCAAATTTTAAAAAAGCCTATTTCTCTACTGTGGGTTAGGTTTTTACACATTTGGTAGGAAATGTATCATATAAGAAATGTCTGCTATTCTGCATGCAAAGTCCAAATTCTATTTATTGCTACATTTTATTCTGTGTGTCAGAAGAAGAGACATTATAAAAGAATTCAAGCTATTCCAATATTGTGTAGGGTCACCAATAAAGTAAGACTGACATCACAATGTTTGGAGCAATGTTTTACTATGTAGAGAAGAGATATAGAATTTCAGCTTTACTAGGGTCATGGTTTCCCATAGGTAGTGTGTCTAAACCCATAGTCAATGTAGAGAGATATTTTAAATGCAGCAGCCTTGTCCAGTGTTTGTGTGTCCTGATGGAGAAATGCAGTTCCCATCAACATGACCAGTGCATGAGCTAGATGTCATATAACAGGCAATCCAGATCTGTCTCCAAGGAATATTTACATATGCTCCAGGCAATAGAGGAAGGAATGTACACGTAGTCCTGTCATCTGGTCTGCTAGCATGCTCAGAAGATTGCCTGGTACAACACACCATCTAAGCCCAGTATATCCTCTTGGTGGAGTGCCATGTTGAATGTCTAAATATATTCAGTTAGATGAGAGTACCAATTAGTAATTTGTCTTTTGAAGGCCTTTATTTAGTTATGGCTGAGAATTCTGTTTTAAAACATTATTTTCCAATTTGTTTTGGGGATGATAGGAAGAATTAAAGAACAATGTTCCCATTCTGGGGTGGTTTGCAGTGTAAATGATCTATCTTGATTTGATTGGAATTTAGTTGGTTTCTGAAGAAAAGGCACGTATCTTTCTCTAAGACTGCAATCCTGGTCACAGTATGCAGATGGTGCTTGGGACATGGAATATGTTTATACACCATGGAGACATTAGTGCAATCCAAGTCTAGGGGCAAAGGTTTTATGTGGTTGAGCTGATTACCCCATTAATAGCTGCCTAAGATCAACTACTTTGTTACAGCTCACCATGTTGTGTGCACTGGGTTCATTTGCAGGACTCATGTGACTGTGTTGCCTCTTTGGCTTTTACTTCCTCTTGCATAAGTCTTTGTGATTTGGCTCATCCTTGCTTCTGAGGTGGGCTTCCATGTCTCATGTGGTGGTGTCCTAGCAGACAAATATGGCAACATTTTAGGTGCATGTTTTGTCAGCTCAGGAATTTTATTTTTGTTCTTCCTTAATTGTCTTTTTGCCATGGCCATCGACATGGTTGAGGAATAGTTCTCATTCCCAAATCCTAAGCTATTCCTTATTCTCTGGCCCCATATGTGGGAGTCTCTAATAGTCCAATCATTTTCCATCAGTCATGGATCTATAGGAATAGCCCATTTTAATGATCCATGAGTTTGCAAATATGTAGCAAGAATTTGTGATTGGAGTGGACTGCACAGCCCCGACCCATTGGACAGAATAGCTTCATTCATTCTCAGTTGGTAGGTGACCTTCATTGGGATGGATGGCCACAGCACCTCAATGGACTTTGTTAGCCTGGATTTATGAAAATATTTCTGTGATAATTATAATTATCAGGGACACTTTCAAACCATAGGGTCACAATTAACCCTGTGAAGGACAGGAGCAGCTCCTGCAGTCTGTTTCTTTTCCTCTGATAAAATAACTATTTGTTTGTAGAGTAGGCTGATTGCCTGAGACCCCAGTCAGCCTTAGTCTTGGATATGGCATTTCTGTTTAATGATGGAGCTTTGGTGAGCCACTCCTACTTTATTAATAGGATTAGGGGGTACCCATGAGAGGATGGGCAGTGTTTGTCTTAGAGTTCTATCTATCATGTCAGTGCTTAAATGCTTGGTCTCCAATAAGCCCAAATAATAGGCTAAATTTTGTCATTTGAAGTTGGTGTATGTAGTGGCTGACTTGAGTACTCTGAATTTCCAAAACCTGAGGGATCAGTGCACCCTGTTGCAGATATTTGTTTCCACAGTCTCTTGTCTTCAGGGGTAGCAGTTGCCAAAGGTTGCAATTTTCCAGGACTAGAAGGGCACATTGGTCCTAGCGACAGAGCTCTGCCACTGTTTGTTGCATGGCCTTTACATTCTGCTTGTGTTGGAGGCTGCATTTAAAGGCAACCTTAACTAGAGGAGTTAAATGAATGTCCAGGTGTGGCATATGTTGTCTCCATTGGCCACAGAGGATTATCAGCTGTTTATACTCTCCATTAGTAGTGGGAATGGCCAGTGACAGTAACATCTGTTTGTCTTTGATGGTGCTAGTCCATGACACAGTCAGTGAAATGTCAAAACTTATAATGCACTCAGCAGTAGGGACCATGATCACATGCACCAGAAATGGCCAAAAGGGCCTCACCCCATAGCACATATGTCCTTGCCTGTCATATGTCAATGAATCCACTCTAATCCCCTAATTCACTAGTATATCATTGCCCTTGAGGGCCCCTTGGATTATTGCCACCTGGTTCCTCTATCTATAAGACCCATTAATTTCTGGATCCACCCCCATTTCCCTTTTACCCAAAAAGGAGCATAGGGCTATTGATCCCCAGCATCAATCCTGAGACCTTATCCCCATGCTTAGTCATTTTTATAGGAATAGTATTAGGGTATAGTCATGTGGGATCTTCCTCCCTATCTAACACAGCATTCTCACAGTCAGAAATATCTTCCTCATTGTTCTGTTCAGAGGCAGTGAGGACTTATTAGCTGTTGTTTTCTCCTCCCCCATTTTTGGCTTTCTTCAGAGACTCAGCAGGTGGTCATGCTGAATTCTAAATTTTTTCTATACATTGGACCCTCTTGTTCCTAATCTTTTGTGGATCATTCAGGGTCTTCACCTCCAAATTAGAGGGACCCCCTTTTTCCCAATAGTGTTGATGAAGTTCTTTCACAAGAATTTCATTAAATTTTCCTCTATTTATCTTTTGCTTTATTAACCAAAGCCACATTGCCCAATTTTCTTTCCCTGGTTCCACTTTGTATTCATTTTATGGCATTCCTTGTAGGGCAACCTCCAACTGCTCAGCTATGGTGTCCCATCTCTGTGGCCTGTCTCAGTGAAGATGGTTTTCACTTCCCATTATTTCTACCCCAGAGTGGGACTTTAAGGAGGAATTTTCTCACCACTTTCCACACCATCATCCCTGAGAGCAGCAAAAGGGAAAGGCAGTTCATCAACTGAGATACGCCTTCTTTTGTGAATATCTCCAATGCTGTCCAAGGGTTTCAGCCACATCCTGTCCTGAGGAAGAGTTCTATAGCCAAGTGTCAAACACCTTTACCTTCAGGGCATTTCTAGTCTCACAGTTTTCCATTGGGTTTACTTTTTGGGA
>JAQZBX010024455.1:0-30164 GCA_029593785.1 Cabassous unicinctus
GGGAGCATCTTCGGCCGCCCAGGACTAGCCCCACCCCACGGAGCAGGGACCCAAAGGAACCACTTCCAGAGCCTGGCCAGGACAAAGCAGCGCTAGTGAGTAAGCAGAAAATGATGGGGGGGCTGGGGCAGATTTGGGGTTCAGAAAAGCACCCCCAAAGTTCAGCCAGCAGGTTCCTCATCGGTGAAGAGTTAAACAGATGAGCACATTGCTCGCCCCACTATTTCCCTGGGCAGGCTGTGAGCAGGGCAGAGAGTCCTCCCTCCCATCTTAGCAGCTGCCCAGAGGGAAACCCAAAGAGCGAGCCCAACCTCTGCCTCCGCAGGGAGGGCGGTGGCCCCTGCCGAGCTAGATTTGGAAAACCAGTGCCTTCTGTGGCCCCCAGACCTTGCCGAAAGACGGGGTATAGGACGCAGGGGCAGGTGACTGGAAGGCCCCCGCCGGCCCTGACAGCTCTTGGTGCTTCCCGCGAAAAGGGCCTTGTCCTCGGCGCTTCCTCCCTCCCCCCAACTCTGCCTCCTCAACAGCTCCTTCGGCCACCCCGCTCCGGACAGCAGCTTCTGTCTCCTGGATGGCCATGACAGCCCCCACCACCGGGCTCCAGGCCCCCTTGTGTTGCTCCCTGACCCGCACCCAGAGTGATGACACTGAAGCACAAAGGGGGCCATCACTCCTTCCCACGGCTCCAGCTGGTGGTGAGGCGTGCAGCCTCTCTCCCCGCTCTGGGGGACGCTGCCCTCCATGGGGCTGACCAGCTCATCATCTCCCCAGATGCTCCCCCTCACCCCCGGGCCCCAGCACCAGCTGGTTCCTCTTTCCCTCCCCCTGCTCCCTCCCTCTCTGCCTGCAGGACCTCGCCCCAGCCTTCCTACGGCCCACCTCCCCATCCCGAGCCCTGCACGCTGCAGGTAACCCCCGGCTACATGTCTGGCTCTTCTCCCAGAGAGGCCTGGTCCTGGAGTCCAGGGTGCACCCACCACCCGGCTACCTGGCCTGTTACAAGAGCTCCGTAAGTATTTGATGAACAGATGCACGGGGCCTACTCCTGGACCACGGTTCTCATCAGGAGCCAAACGGGGCAAGTCTCAGAGGATGGGCAGTGCCCACCCACCCCAGAGAAGCCTCCAGCCATCGGCAGCCTCCAAGGAGGATGGCCCTGCCTCTCCTGAGCCCACCTTAGCTCTCAGCCCACAGACCTGGCTAAGACCTGGAGCAGGCAGTGGGGAGGTGGAGGGGGGCACTCACTGCGACGGGAGCTCTTCCGTTTCCAGGTGGAGCGCCGGACCCGGGAGAAGGCTGTGCCCACGGCATCCCCATTGCTCACCACGGCCGGCACCCTGCAGGTCAGGAAACAGGGTGAGAGGCTGTCAAGGAACAGCCGGCTCCTGAAGCCTCCGCAGCCCCTTGCTAGGTCGGCAGGGTGCACGGGGGTCAGAGCCTGGCTGAGGCTACCAGTCAGGAGGACTGGGGAGGCCCAGTTCTCTAGGAATCGGACAGGCCTCTTCCCCTCTCATTTGCTGGTCTTTGGAAGGCACGATAAGGCCTGACCTGCTACTCTACAAGAGCAAAAAGATCCACCATCTCCCACCGCGACAAGCCTCAAGCACTCTCTACACCCAGACACTGGGCCTTCCCTCCAGTGCAGACTCGTGGGCAGTGGGCAGTGCCACCCACTCCCTTCTCCCAGTGAAGCTGAGAGCTGGCAGATCCCAGCATGTGGACCTGGGCTCTTGCGAGAAACAAGAACTTGCAAAGCTTCAAAAGACCATACATGCTGCGCCCCCTGCCCCCTTGCAGGTGGGTGAGGCTTAGTGACTCGCTTCCAAGGAACAGACCACAGAAAGGTAGACACACCTGGCAGACACTCCCTCAACCAAGTGAGACAGGTTAACACCCTCGGTGCTGTCGGTGGGCCTCACAGCCCCCTCATGTGATGGGACGAGGAGGGCACCTCGCCACTGCCATGTGCTTTCCAGAAACCCTAACTCCTGTCTCGTGATGATAAGGAGAGCAGACAAACCAGGCTGGGGACCTCTACAGGACAGCTGGCCAGGACTGCTCAAGGCGCTGAAGGGCATGGAAACCAAGGACAGACTGAGAAATGTCACCACCGGGGGAGGCTACGGAGACATGATGACCAAATGCAATGGGGGAGCCTGGACCAGATCCTGGGACAGACAAAGGACTTAATGGAAAACCTGGTGAAGCCCAAATAGAGTCGGGAGTTTAGTTAATAGTGACGTACCAGTGATGGTCTCCAAGTTCTGATAGACACACCACGGTCAAGTAAGATGTTAACAGGGGAAACTGGGCGAGGGGCATATGGAACTCTCTGTACTATTTTTACAACTTTTCTGTAAATCTAAAATTATTCCAAAATGAAAAGTTTATTTAAAAACAAAAGTCTAGGCTAAGAAAATAAAATAAAAATGTTTCTTTTAAAACCACTCATGCCAACCTAGAGGCTAGAAGCCTTAGATTGCCCAAGACAGCGGCCACTGTTGCCAGTGAATTGAGTTTCCTGGCACCCGAGCCCTTGTGGAGTGGGGGCAGGGGATGGAGATGAGAATAGTGCAGGGGAGAGGGGAGCATGTGGGAAGGGCATTCACGCCGGCGAGCCTCTCCTGTGAACCAGACCCTTTGCCTCATTTTCCTGAAAAAGCCCAGACACTGGCAACCTTCTCATTGCCCAGGATCACACTGCCAGCAGGTGGCAAAGCCAGACTGTGAGCCCAGTTCTCCTGGCTCCACAGCTGGGCTCTGACCATCAATCCCCCACCCAGCCACCCCTCCTCGCAGGTGATAGAGCCCAGGTAAGCGGGATGGGGAAATGCTGTGTCTCTGTGCTGTCCAATACAGTGGCCACCAGGAGCGTGCCTAGTGCAGTGGAGAAACTGAATTGTGAATTGTATTTAATTTTAACTAATATAATTTTAAAGATCTATTTTATTTATTTATTCCCCACCCCCATAGTTTGCACTCGCTGTCTGCTGTGTCCATTTGCTGTGTGCTGTCTGTGTCTGCTCGTCTTCTCTTTAGGAGGCACCGGGAACTGAACCTGGGACCTCCTATGTGGGAGAGAGGTGCTCAATCACTTGAGCCACCTCAGCTCCCTCTAGTGTAATTTTAAATAGTCAAACACATGTAGCCAGTGGCCAAGACACAGGAAAGCGCAGGTATATGCCACCTGCACTGTTTGGAGAAACAAGTCTCAGCTCATATTTACTGCCAAAACTGGGCAGTGTCACCCTGGGGTGGGGAAGACAGCACACTGCAGTCCTGGGGTAACGCTTTCCACCAACGGGAAGTCAAGGTCAAGAGGGGCCAGGGCTGTTCTGGAGCAGGAAGCTAGGGGAAGGTGGCCGCCTGAGCCCATCCCTAACAGCTGCTTCCCTGAGCCACCACCTCCCCAAAGCAGCATCAACTGGAGGTACAGAATCCAGCTGCTCAGAAACACTCAGATAGAACCAAATGTTCCAGCCAGAGTGGAAGAGTTTGGACTGGAAGTCCCCCTAAGGCTTCCTCTGCCTAGAGGAGCCCGCACCAAATCTCGGTGTGTATTTCCATCCTTTTCTCCCATTTCTTGGCAAGCTCTGTTCTTCTACCCCATTTCCCAGTGGATTCTTTTTACTGGCCTAACTCAACTGGGATGTTCTTAAATTCTTTCATGCAACATAGCCAAGAGCCTGGAGGAATCCAACACTTCCCCGGCTTCACCCGGAGAGCCATTTCCAGGAGACAGAAAGGCGAGTGGTGCTCCCCGACCCCCACCAGAGACTGAATCAACACCTTATTAGTCATACGGGAATTTCATCCAGTCCAGACAGGGTGCCGGACCCGTCTTACCTCGACCTCAATAGAAGAGCCAGAGAGGTTTACGCCGTGTCAGGCAGGGACTACCGCCCTAACCAGCAGGAAGTAGCTACGGAAGAATGACCATCGCCCCTCAGTACCCCTTAAGAATAAGGGCATGAACCCTCTGAGAGGGGAGTTGAGGCAGGTTAGCATAGTGAAAGGGGGAAGGCGGCTGGCCCGGCAGACAACCTGGCCGAGAGACAACATGGCTGTGAGACCCCGCCGAGAACTTGGCCCTGACCTTGAGGTCCCAGTGAACTCCAGGACCTCCCCTTGGCCCCAGATGTTCCAAACAGGCCTCGCGATTGGCCCCCACCATTGGTGGGGTAGCCAATAACAGCTGGGACCCCTCCCCTTAGCGTTAGCAAGGGGAGGAATAATTCATAGACTAAAAGGTGACCACCCAAGGCAGAGCTCGCGCTCTCTGCCTAGAGGAGCCCGCGCCAAATCTCGGTGCGTATTTTTGCCCCTCTCTCCCATTTCTCAGCCATCTCTGTTCTTTTCCCCCATTTCCCAATAAATTCTTTTTACTGGCCTAAAAAAAAATTTATAAGAAAAAAGTCTCCCTAATACAGAGCTTCTTTGCTTTGAGACATAACTATGACATTCAGTAACCATTTTCAAAGCACCTACTATGGGCTGCTTGCTTTGCTTTACCTATACTTACGTATTTAATTTCACAAGAACCCATATGAGGCAGGCATCATTATCCACATTCTACAGACTGGGAAACTGAGACTCGGAAAAACCCCATCACACAGTCATTCAGCCAATTAGAAGGAGCTGGGCTTTAAAGCTCAGCCTTTCAACCACCACCTGGAGGCAGAGAAGCTGCATTTAAATTTCACCTCTGCCGCAGATTCGCTAAGTCATGAGGCCACTTACCCTCCCTGTGAATGTTCAGCCACCTATTTTTTAAAGGAGAGAAACAGCACTCAGCATAGAGTCAGAGACACAAGTTCAAGGGTCCAAGTTCATGCAGTTCAAGCCTCCATCCAACAAATACCGTTACCACCCAGCACCTAGGCTGCAGTGCAGTCTAACCGAGAGAACACACATGAAGACCCTCTGCCAGCTCTGAAGGTGACGTGGGGGCAGGAGCACGACCGGGTGAGGTCAGGCAGCTATGGAAGGGCTCTGGGAAAACATGATGCGCCTGCCAAAACCAGAAACACAAGCCTCCGTGTCTTA
Source organism: Cabassous unicinctus (assembly GCA_029593785.1). NCBI lineage: Eukaryota > Metazoa > Chordata > Mammalia > Cingulata > Chlamyphoridae > Cabassous > Cabassous unicinctus. The sequence continues at coordinate 5,047 of JAQZBX010024455.1, forward strand.
GTTTGCCAGGGCTGCTGTAAGGAAGTACCACAGCTGGTCAGCTTAAACATCAGGAAAGTATTTTCTCCCAGGTTTGGAGGCTCGAAGTCTAAAATCAAGGTGTCAGCAGGATCGCGCTTTCTCTGAAGTCCGGCGTTCTCGGGTGGCTTGCCCGCAATCTGTAACTAAGCCCCTGTCTCCATCACATGGACATCTGTTTCCTTCGGTCTCCTTCTCTGTGTCCAAAATTTCTTTGCTTATAAGGACTCAAGTCCTACTGGATTCGGGCCCACGCTGATTCGGTTTTATCTCTCTCACCTTAACTAATGGCATCTCCAAAGATCCTTTTTACAAATAAGTTACATCCACAGCACCGAGGGGTTAGGACTTGAGAATGTCTTTTGGGGGGAGGGGGGCAGATTCAATCAGTAACACTCCAGATTGCACATTATCAACACACAGTCAGCAGCCAGCCAGTTACTGGTCCCGGGCTGGGAGCCGGGGGTCACACCACACAGCAGAGAGGTGGGGAGCCCCAGGGGCAGGAAGACAGGTGCTTCAGAAGCCTGGGCTGGAGCCCACCACCCACCCCTCACTTTTACTTTGCTGAACATCTACTCTGCCCACTTGAGTGCAACAGCCCCCAAGAGACAGATCATCATGGCCATTGTACAGCTGAGGAAACAGGTCACAGCAGTCAAGTACCTTGCCCCAAGTCACCTGGCTAGCGAGTGGCAGAGCTGTGGATTGAACTGAGCCTGTCTGCCTGCAAAGCCTTGCTCCCGACACCAGCTCTGCTGCCCCCAGACTGGAGCAGGTGCTCCCCAGGCAGACAAGAGGGGGAAGGGCCTGCCTCCCAGGCAAGGGAAGAGTGAGCAAAGCAGGGGTGTTCACAAGCAAAGGAGCGGAGTAGAATTCAAGGTAAAGGCGCAAAGAGGCCAGGGCAAGAAATGAGGCTGGGGGCGCCTCCTCCCTCCTTGCCCCTGCCCTCCTGCCAAGGCCTTGGGCTCACCCCGCACCCACCCTAGGGGTAGCCTCTCCTGGTTGTTGCCTGAGAAAGCCACACAGGACGAACTCTTGTAGTGAGCAAACACTCCAGGGGCCTGCCCAAAGGCTCCGGATAATAAAAGAGTCATAAAAGCCCTCACAGGCCAGTTGTCCATTCTTATCGGAACTTCCTGCACTTCCAATGCCTCTCAGCTTACACAGCAAGACTTAGGTAAACCTTTCTTGAGAGGTGAAGCCACTGCAGCCCATGCGAAGGCAAAGGGCAGATCCCAACTCTGGAGAACAGAAGCTGAGCCCCCAGCGGAACAGCGGGGGTACAGGGCAGGCTGTTCTCGTGCCCACAGCAGGTCTCTAAGGGAAGAACTGAGCCAGGACCTCATGGGCCCCCAATCCCAGTTTTCACAGTAAACCAGACAGAGTCCAAATACACCAGAGCCTGGCGAGTCTCTGGTCTGTGGAGCTGGAAGCGCCTTCTGTGCCCCTCCTCCTCTTTCTCCAGGGAGAAGCCCAGGCCAGGGAGGAGGGAGAGCCTAGGGGGAGCTGGGACCCCTGGACTGTCAGCCCCGGTCCAGTCAGCATTCAGCTGCTGGTGCAGGCCCCAGCTGCTCAGTGACACTCTATGGACAATGGACTTCACGGGGTCCCTTCCCAGAGGCTGCATAGTGGGGTGGGCCAGGGAGAAGACCCCAGAAACCAGAATGGTTGTGAGGATTCCAAGCCAGCTGAACCCACTCGCGTGGCGCATTTCCAGGGCCTTTTCTAGGAAAAGGTATGAAACACCTGAATTTTACCTTTGGGTACTAGAAAGGAACAGGCTAAAGTTTGCCTTCGAAGGCCCTGAGCAAAGCTCCATCTGCAGCACAGAGTGAGGCTGAAACTCAAGGTTTGCCCAGGGTGGCCCCCCCCAGAGTATCACTCCCCCCCGGGGAACACCACCCCCACACCATTTCCACACCCCCAAACCCAAGAGACACAAAGGAAAGGCAAAAACACAAAGCCCAGATTAAGCCTGCTGCCAGCTTTCTTTTCCGCCCCGGCCGCTTCCTCATTCGCACAGCATGTTAAAGCTGGAAAGGACATCGGCGATGGCCTAGTCCAGTGATTTAAAGCCAGCTGCCCATCAGAGTCACCCAGGGACCTCCTAGAAGATACTGATGCCCTGAACCCTACCCCGGCGAGTTGACCCCTGGCCTGGGGAGGGGCCAGGCATGAATGTTTTTAAAGCTCCCCGCTGGCTCCAGTGTGCAGCCAGGGTTGAGGACCGGAGATTACAGGCTTGAGGAAGCGTGCACTCTGCAGCCAGGTGGGTCTGAGCCCAAACTGCAGCTCTGCCCCTTGGTTGTGCGCTGGGGTCACTTAATGTCTTACTGCAGAAGGGGGCAAATACTCGCTTCTGCTCCTGTTATGAGGATTAAATGAGGTTATGCAGGTAAAGCACTTCTCTAGGCCTCAGTTTCCAGATCTGTGAAATGGGGCAATCATACCTCCCACTTAGGGTTCTGGTCAAGAGTAAATAAAGAAGGTATGTAAGAGACTTAGCACAGGGCCTGGCACAGGGCAAATACTCCAGCTGTGCTGCTTGCCTTTCCCAAGCTGCCCTGCAGCCCACCTCCAGTTCCCAGGCCTCCGATGCCCCGGACACAGCAGTGCCTCCAGCCTGCCTGCACTCGCCTCTTCATGCTGTGGCTCGGCCATCGCTTACATACAAAAGGACCCAGTCTGTGTCCTGTGCCCCCCACCATGTGATTACTGATCTGCTTACTGAAGGTGACGAGCAGCCCACGGGACCGAGTGCCAAGGTCACCCAGCGAGCCATCTCAGTGTCCTGCCCGTCCCCATCCCCACAGATGCCGATTCTGATCCCAGCCTCTGGCCTTCTGTTCCCAGCAGCAGCACCTCCCTCACGGACATCTCGGGCTCCCGGGCTCAGTGGACAGACCGTGGATAGGTGCTGACCCCAGCAATAACTCATCAAGAGCCACATTGGTGTTGGAAGACGATACAAGATCCTGTGGGGAAACGCTCACGATAATCAATAAAGTAAAAACATGACCCATGAAGCAACACGTACAATCAAACCCCAGGTCTGTAAATATGATGTGTGCACTGTGTGCGTCTCACAAAGAGGCTGGACAGGGACACAGCAGACAGAAGAATGGCTTTTAGTCTTTTGCTTTCTGAACTTTGTAATTTTTTTACAATAAACATGTATAACTTACAGAAAGAAGGGGAGGGGAGGGGAGAGGAGGGGAAGGGAAAGGAGGGGAGGGTAATGCTATGCAATGGACTGGCCAGCACAGGGTCCTGTATACCCTGCAAGCACTCTTGGGCAGTGATGAGGAGCAGCTCGCTGACCTGGCAGCTAATCCTTTACATCTCAGCTAAACCTCCTGGGAGCTCCATCCATGGGTCTTATCATCCCATTTTGCAGAGACATGTCCTTGGCCCAAGGTCGCAGAGCTAAGATGAGGCTGAGCCAGGGTTTAAACGCAGACCATCTGCTTCCAGAACCTATGTCCCAACCCCTCTGCTCTGTCTCTCCCCGCCAGCTCTGGTTTGGATCCCGCCCCACCTACACATTAGCTCAGTGACCCAGGACCTTACCCACTAACCCTCAATCTCCTCTCTGTAAAGTGGGATGGTAAGACCCACGGATGGATGACACGTCCTCTGTGTGCCCTTTTCTCGTCTGTAAAATGGGTAGTGCCTGCCCCTTTGGAGGCATGAGGATCAACTGAGACAAGGCAGGCAGAGCTCTTAGAACCAGCCTGGATGGAGGAGAGGCAGCGGGAATGAGTCCTGGGCAGGGGCTTCCAGAGGGGGTCCCAGCCCAAAGGGAGGGCTGCGGAGAAAGAGCAAACAGCCCCTGCCCTCAAGCTCGGAGCCAAACATACCAGCTGCCAGCCGGCCGCCTTGGATGGGCGACTCCACCTCCCTGGGTCTGTAAAACGGGCCAATAAGAATCCCCTCTTACAGGGTGGCTGCCCTGGTTTCCTGCTGCTGCAGCAGATTACTGCCTACTTGGTGATTTAGAGCCACACAAACTCAGTGCTGGACGTCAAAATTCTGACGTGGTTACACTGGCTAAAACCTGTCTCCTGGCCTTTTCCAGCATCTACAGGCTGCCTGCATTCCTTGGCTCGTGGTGCCTTCCCCCATCTTCAAAGCCAGCAGCGGAGCATCTTCCAGGCGCTCTCTGATCCCGACCTCCTCCTAAGGACCCTGTGACGACACTGGGCCCACCCGTGTAATCCAGGATCATCTCCCATCTCAAGAGCCTTTGCTTAGTCCCACTGCCAAGTCCCTGCTGCCATGTAAAGCCACAAACGCACAGGTTCCCGGGCTTGGGCTGTAAAGGAGGGCGACGGGCATTATTCTGCCTCCCACAGTTGTTTGAGGGTCAAAATAAGACGTGTGGTCGGGGCTACGTGAACCGTAGCCCGTGCACACGTCGGCTATCAGCATCGGGCCTACTTTGTGCCTGGCTTCAGGGCTATAAAGAATAGCAAGGCAGAGTTCCTACCCCACGGAAGGGACAGGCTTCACAAACCCCTTAGAGCAGGGGTTCTGAACCTTTCTTGCTCCACGGACCCCTTTGCCAGCCAGGTGAAAACCACAGCCCCTTACTAAGTCCACACTATACTGTGTATTATTTAATAAATCTATCACACCCGCACCAGCACGTCCCCACAATAATAATACTTTTTTTAATTTAAATTCAAGCTCACAGACCCCTGGTTAAGAATCCCTGCCTTAAAGGGACAGTCCATATATCGGACAGGTGCCTGTGGACACTTCTTGGGGGTGAGGGTGTGTGGCCTTTATAGTGGGAACTCAAAGGGTCAGTGACCCAAAGGCCGTGGCTCTGGTGTGGACACAAGAAGCCTTAGCAGCGGGGGCTAAAAAGGAACAAAGGTGGAAAACACAGCTTTGCCAATGTCAGGGCTGGCAAGGGGCCAGGGAGAGAGGTTTTTTCCATGGAAAGAGGAGCCCTGGCCCCCATCCCCTCCAGGAAGGCCTCGGGCAACAGTCCCACTGCGGGGAGAGCTGATACCTGCCAGGTCTCGGGTCCCACCCCAAGAAGACAGGACACAAGACGCTACAAATGCTCATAACTGCGGGAAAGGGGTATAAGGAGGAGGCCCTCCAACCCAAGGGTCTGCAGCAATCTGGAAAACTATGAGTGGGATAACTCCATTTCTGACCTCCCCAAAAGGAATTTTCTCAGGTGGGTCGTAGGGCGACCCCAATGGGCCTTACTGACCTGCCCCTCCCAAAAGCCCCGACACTCCGATGCTAACCAGCCCCAGAAGACACAAGGCCTCGGCCAGGCATCAGGCAGACCCGCCAGGGCCCCAGGTCCATGTTGACCAACTGCTGCTTCCCTGGGCTGGCCTCCTCCTGGCCTGATCCCCTCTGGACTGGATGTGTCCAGGGAGAGCCCTGGCCCTGCTGGGAATCCGGCTACCCCTTCCGTCCCTCAGGCCCCAGGTCCAGGTGAGAGACGCTGGCCAGGAGGTAGCACAATCCCTCTTATCCAGGTAAGTCCAGGAAGGGGCAGGACAGGTAACTGCAGGCCAGTGAGAGTCCCTGGGGCTGAGGCCAGGAGCCAAAGCCCTGGTAATACTGAGGCCGCAGGGGGCCCTGCAGGAATGGCCAGAAAAGCAAACAACTCCAGTGGAGCTGGAGCCCACGAGGCTGGGGCACTCAGAGGTGAGAGGTGTGGCCTGAGGCCAGGAAAAGCACAGGAAGCCAGCGATCCTTGGCACACGTTTCCCGGCCACCACCGGGCGCTCAGAGCTGTGCTTTCACCTGTGACTCCAGAGTGAGAGCACAGGATCCTAGCCAGTGCACGGGCGCACAGTCCATCAGGAGAGGCAGGGGTACAGGGCGGTGGGGTCGGCCATTCACCAGCTCCACAAGACCCTGGATAAATTCAACTCTCTAAGCCTCAGTTTCCCATCTGCAAAATGGGCATAATCAATAGTCCACGTCTCAAGGGCTGTGGGTGATAAATAAGGTCACAGGCACAAAACACTGACCACTGTTTGTGGCTCAGAAACAGAGCTGGCGCCATCAGCGGCATCAGGGACGGGGACTCTCGCTGTGTGGCCTCGGGCTATTTGACCATCCAGGCCTGCCTTCCCGCTGGCCTCTGTCCTGACCCCGTCTGCTGCCAGAGTCAGAATCCAGGTTCAGAGATTCTATTTCCACACCACTGGTTTTCTCCTCATTTTCATCGAGACACTGAGAGTCACGGCCTTGTAGACCCACTCGTCCTTCTAACTATCGTTTGTTCAGCAAGGACGTCCTCAGTGCTCATCCAAGGCCTGGCACTAAAGGCCTGAAGGTACAGCAGCCAACAAAATAAAATATCGAAACCCTGGCCCCGTGGCACTGACATGCAGGTGGGGGAGACACACGCTCCACCCGTTACAAAACCTCTGTGTAGGGAGCGGGGTGGCTCCTTTTATTCTGCTCCCACGTCAAGGGAAGGAGCCTTACCCTGAACCAGACGTCGGGCAGTGCCAAGGCCTGGGCAGCCCCCCTCGGCCACTCTGCTTGGCTCCCCAGGCAAGGGCTCTGGAATACTCCACCCACTGCCTGGAAACCGCTCTCCCAGGAGCTCAGAGAGCATCTCTCAGCAGGCACCCTGCGTGCCCCAATAAACAACCCCACACACACACACTCGCGCACACACACACTCAGACCATTCATACAGCACTGTCTACACCCCTCACCAGGAACCAGATGAGTTCCTGGGCTTGGAACCGGAGTCCTCAGCCCATCCCTGGAGACAGGCAGCTCATGATTGAGGTCAGAGGGGCCTCAGTTCTAGTCTCTGTTCTGAATTTTACTGTCTACTTGTGACCTTGGGTAAACCTCCTACGTTCCCTGAGCCTCAACGTCCCCATCTGTAAAATGGGTAATGACAGTCACTGCCTCCTAGAGACGTGAGTAAACGACACTGGGCATTTAGCTCCGTTCCTGGGATGCAGTAAACCATCATCATCATCACCACGATCATCATCTGCTCTGCTAACAGAAGTGGCCCATGGAGAAGAGTGAATGTGCCATAGCCACTCAGCACTGTGAAGGCAGCCTTGACCTGGCAGCAGGCAGGACACGCTCCCAGCCGTCCTCACTGCACCCAACCTAGAGCTGCCCCGTGGGCCTGGGCCGCAGCCCACACCCAGCAACACCAGCAGGTGTGGGGTAAGCCCCACAGCAGCCAAGCAGGCCTGGCCCTGGTCCTGCAGGGGAGGGGACAGGAAGTCCACAGGCCTCGAAGCCAGAGACTGACCCCTTCGCCAGCACAGCTTCCAGAGTGCCTGCCAAGGTCACCTGAACTGCCAAGCCTCAGTCGTCCTCACAACCTCCCACCTGGCAGGTGTGCCTGTCTTCATGGCGCGGAAGAGGGAAACGAGGTGGGCAGGCTGGCCCCAGGCACAGCTAGTCGGTGCCTGCTGGGTGAAACCCAGGGCTGTCGACTCCCGGGTACAGAGCCAGCTAGCTCCCTCCAAAACCAAGTGGTCACCAGGACTCAGAATAACCACAGCGACCACACGTGCCAGTCACCGGACTAAGCACTTTACACATGTTAACCTCACCAAGCTGCAAGGCAAGGACATTGGTTATCCCATTTTACCGATGAAGAAAGAGAGGCTCGGGGACAGGAAATGACTTGCCCAATGACACACAGCTGGTGAGCAGCAAAGCTCACGGTCTGAGCTCCCAGCCCCTCGAAGACCCAGCCTCCAGCCCTCACCTCACCACCCACACTCCCACCTGCCCGCTCGCTGCTGCTTCCTCTGCGACTCCAGTTCACCACCTGGGAGGGGGACCAGGCCTGGCCGCCTCCTTCCCTCCCCAGCTGCAGCCAGGCAGGGCCTGTGGTCACTCTGAGACCACAGCTGTGCCCAGAGCTGGGCGGTTATTCTGTGACCAGGAGCCTCAGGAGTCCAGCAGCTCCTGCTTCGGCAGTGGCCAGGTGCGCAGCCAGGCAAAGCCGGAGGCCATAGCCAAGCCTGGGGCAGGGGCTGCGGAGGGTAGCAGTGAGAGGAAGCAAAACATCCCCCGCTTTGAGGTCTGGTTTTTCAAAGCAGTGTTTCTTTAGTGACTACCTTTGGGGAATTGTTTTTTTAATGACGATTTTTTTTCCTTTCTCTTAGATAATGAGGATGAAAGTGGTCTGGATTGATTATTCTCTCAGGGGACTCCTGAGTGGAAAATCACCACTCAGGGAAGTGGCTGGAACTTAAGTAAACAGAGACCGAAAGGCAGGGAACAGAGCTGGGAACAATGCAGAGAGCACTGGACGAGGAGTCAGGAGGCTGGGGCCTGGCAGGTGGCAAGCCACCCCTCCGTCTCCTCTGAGGAAGCCTCTTGTGCCTCTGCCCTACAGGGGGACGCACTTTGCCCGAGGCGTAAAAGCTAGCTGTTCACGGCTGTTGCTGGGGAGATGCACCCCATCCCCCTCTCGAGGCCCAGCCCAGGAGCCCTGGGCACTGGGTGCACTGACAGACTGGTCACTCAGCCCCATCTCGAGGGCAAGCAGTGAGCACCAGGCGTGGACCCAGGAGCAGGATGGGTGCGCCACAGACCAGCCTCACTTATTCCTCACAGGGCTTCCAGGCAGCGAATGTTATCTCCACCTTCTGGATGGGGCATCTGAGGCTCAGAGAGGTTCACGAGCAGCCAGTGAGGGGCTGAGTGGGAATGTGAACCTCCAGCGTGCACACGTGCCCCCAGTGCCTCCAGACAGGATGCCTGAGGGAGCTGGGGTTACTCCGGGGGCGAGCGGTAGAACAGTGGCTATTGCAAAGGGGCAGGCAGGGAGTTAAGGCAGAGGCTGGGCCCCTCTCCCTGCCCTGAACACCTGCCCACTCTGGAGATCTTAACCCGCCTGTCAACATAAAACAACAATGCAGCATGCACCGGGTCTGGGGGCCACTGGGTCGCTCGGCCTCAGCGTGGCACCCGGCGCCAGCCTGACACACGATCCACCTGCCACGTCATCAGGGCCCAGCTCTGGAGCCAGGTATGCCCGCACAGCAGGGCCCAGGGAGAAGGCACGGGCAGAGAGGGCACCAGGCTCAGTGCCCGACTGCGAGGTCAGGGGCCTGGGTATCCAGGAGGGTGGCTCAAGAGAACCAAGCACGCCAGTCCCCGCGTATCCTTCTCCGACGCGCTTTGTCTCGGCTGCACCTCCACTCCCCTGAGGCCTGGCACACCCTGGGGGCTTAACCCCTGGGGAGCACACAGCAGCCTGCACAGACAACCCTCCCCACCCCCACCTCAAGCTGTCCTGACTCACTGCAGGTCGCTAACCAGGGAGGACAGGCTGGTCCCTAGTTCCACAGAAACCCTCCAAGGGTCCCTGCGTTCCAGACCACAAATGAGCACTGACAAGGACTCCCGGGCCCTCCCCTCCCCGGGCTGCAGCTGAGCCCTCCAGCCAGGTGGCACCTGCTGGACAATGAGCCCTTCACTCACACATAACCAGCCTCCTCCCAGGAAGACAGGGGAAGGGCCAAACGCTCCTCTGCACGCACGTCCAGGGAGCCAGGATGAAGCCAACCCCAGGGCCTCGATTCACCACTTTGTGCCTCGCACAGAAGAGGACCCTCTCGGCACCCACGTATCCAGACGCGGCATTGCCGGGCAGTGAGCAAAGCCCCAAGAGGCCTCAGCTTCCGCGGCCCGCAGGCCCTGAGTGCACAGTCCAAGCCAGAGAGGAGAGCTGGCTGGAGACCACAGAGGGCACCAAGGCCAGAGTGACGGCCCAGGCAAGCTGCCTGACACAATGCCGGGACCTGACCCAACAGCTCTGCCAGGGAGGAATCACTGGCCCTTTCTACATTCCAGAAAGCCAAAGCCCGGAGGGAGTGTGACTTAGCCCAGGCCAGGGGCTCAGTGCTGGGGCAGGAGTGAGACCCGGGCAGCCCCTTACAATGCCCTGCCTCCAACAGGCTCCAGGCATCGGAGGGCAGAGCCCGCGGCACCGTCACAGCGATGGCGGCGGTGGTGAGAGTGACTGTCAGGGTGACAGCCGCTCCTGAGGACCACCCAGTGGAGCAGGGACTTCATTGCCCATCATATGAAAAGACAGGCATTGGCGAGCTCACGTGACTCGTCCAAGGTCACGCCTCTCGCAAGGGACAGAGACAGGGATTGGAGCCAGGCCTGCTTTCTGCTATTGCACAGGCTGTTGGGAAAAACAGAAGAACTAACACAAGTTTTAGGGAGCAGACTTCTTCTCCCAGGCAAAGGAACATGACAGAAATGCCTTCCTCCTGAGCCAGCGACTTGCCCTGAGCCTTCTCAGCCTCAGCAACACCCTTTTCCCACACCCCCTGCCTGGTCTCTCTTTTTCCAACCGCCAAAGCTAAGGCCAAGTTCACTTACTCTGTCTGGGTCGGGGCGGCCGCTGGATCTGGGTCTGTGGGAGAGGAGCAGAGGAAGAGCTGGTCAGGCAGGAGGCCGGCCCCCTGGGCTCAGCCCACTCCCGCCCCTTTCCCAGCCTCCCTGGCCAGCCTGGGCTCCTGCTGGGTCCGTGCCTCCCCTCCCCCAGGCATGGCGGGAACACCAGCCACCGCGTGGTCATTAAGCTCCTCTACCTGTCCTACCTGTACCACCCCCACCCCCGTCACCCACATCCTGACTCCAACCAGAACCAGTCCCCCTGCCCCCACCCACAGCCTCTCAAGGAGCCTGTTGTCCCCAGGTCTGTGGGAAGTTCCTGCTAATCTGGTCCCTAGAGTCTTTCCCAGATGACAGGCTCTGGGAGCCCAGAAGCTGCCATTTAAGAGCAGCCTTATCACAGCCCTCCTGCTCCCCGCCCCCCAGGGCCAGGGCTCCCCTTGGCAGCCTCGGAGAGGCTGGTCTCCTGGCTGGTGTGGCTTCCCTGGGAGAAGCTGCCGGGAGGGCCTAGGCAGCAACTGTCTCTAAAGCAAAGCCCGGGCCACCCACTTCTACTTCCAACATGCCACAGTGGGCCAGATGTTGTGGGAATGCTAGGAATCTGGAATTCCCAAGGAGAGTTATGGAATGCATCTTCTTCCCGATGGTTTTCCCTTCCTGCTTTCTGGGGACAGCAGAGGGGCAGCCACACCTCGCTGGGAGCTGGGAGCTGGGAGGATGATTTCACCCAGCTCTCTAAGCTTTCTCTAGCCTGAGGCCAGGAAATCGGGGGTGGAGGTAGATGGGCTCCCAGAAAATCTCACCAGTGATGGGGTCGGAGTCAAAGAGGATCAATGGGGGGGCTGCGTCTTCCTGGGCCACAACGCGGGGGCTGCCCAGGCCCGCGCTGGTGTCCTCTTCGTCATCACTGTCATCGAACTCGAAGGCCTCTCCAGGGTCGTCCTCTGCCTCTGGGGAGGGGCCTGGGGCTGCGGGAACCAGCTGATCTCCTGGGAAAGGTGTGGGTAGGAAACAGGAGTTAGCCAGGCTGCAGGGTCGTGGGGTCTGGTCAAGCCTAGAGATGTTTCAGGTAGACTGGCCGAGGTGGGCCAGGGTGAGAGCCAGGAACCGGGTGAGCAGCTGGGACGTCTGAGGGAGGCAAGAGGAGTTCTCCGAGACTGAGTTAGAGGTCCTGTGTAGGCCAGATGGACCTACTAAGCGCCTAAGCCACCTGTGGTTGGCTTAGGCTGCTAAGCAGGTGGGCAGCAGAGGGAGGGAGGGAGCCGGCTTCCGCGTCGGCGTGGGTGCAACTGTACTCGAATGTGTGACTTTCGTTTTCCTATTTTATTTTTGTGAGCAAGGGGGCTGTTCAAATGCATCTTCACGTGTGCATGTGGGCACACATGTGCACGTGTATTTGTGAGTTTTGTGTATGTGCAGATGAGCACACACCAGCACGTTCTGCATGCTGCACTTTATTTGGTGTGCACGTTGGAATAAAATAGAGCCGCCTGAAGATGCGTGGAGTTTGAAGCACGCCAGCTTTCAGGTGCCAGGGCACAGGCTGCCTAGGACAGGGCCGTGCTCCCGGCCTCGCCCTTCCTGGGAGAGGCCCTTCATGGCGCATCCTCCTGCCACCCTTCAAAGCTTGTCTCAAGCAGCGAGGCCCTCCCTGGCCTCCTTCTCTGTCTGAGGCCCTTGTTTGTTTCCTTCATCCATTCCCCCTCCTCCAGGTCCTGCAACCAACTGATCTGTTTTCTGCCTCTATGGATTTGCCTATTCTGGCATCTCATATAAATGGAATCATGCGCTATGTGGCCTTCTGTTTTCTAGGTTGATCATGTCACATTTTATCAGTACTTCATTCCTTCTTATGGCTGACTAATATTCCATTGTATGGCTAGACCACATTTTGCTGGTCCATTCATCAGTTGATGGACATCTGAGCTGTTTTTACCTTTTGACTACTGTGAATAATGCAGCTGTGAACATTTGTGTACAAGTTTCTGTTTGAGCACCCATTTTCAATTATCTGGGGTATGTACCTAGGAGTGGAATTGTTGGGTCATATGCAGGTACTTCCTTTCTACTTGCTCTTTCTGACTCCCCTAGTGACCTAGGATCCCTAAGAGCAGAGACTCCGACTGTCTTCCGTGTGGCCCAGAGCAGGAGCTCAGAAACTTTCATCAGACGTGGAAAGGACTGAACCGTCTACCCTGAGAGCGCTCACCCTTCTGCTCATTTCACCAGTCATCTTCCCTGTCTCCCTCATGCATCCTAGAATCTGGGGTTGGAAAGAACGTCCAGAGCCCACCAAGCCCGTCCCCCTACCTCATGCAAACCTGCTCCAAAACCAAAGGGCAGTCTGGTCTGGTTTTAAACGTCAGCAAAGCCAACCAGACCCCCCCTGAGCTGCCGTGAGCAGTCCTGCTGCAGTCCAGGCCACATGGTTTAGAACACAAGCTTTGGGTTCAGACTGTCCTGCCTGGGCTCCCTACTGGCTGTGCGGTTCAGATCAAGTTACTTCATCTCCCTGAGCCTTGGTTTCCTCATCTGTAAATTGGAAAACAGTAATAGCACCTACCCTGTAAGGTTGTGTGAACACTGAGATGTAGAGCAGGGCTTTCAATAGTAGCTCTATCGACATCTGGGGGTGAATAATCCTTTGCTGTGGGGGCTGCCCTGGACACTGTAGGATGTTTAGCAACATCCCTGGTCTCCACCCATTAGATGCCAGCAGCACCTCCGCCCAATTGTGACACCCAAAAATGTCTCCAGGCATTGCTAAATGTCCCCTGGGTGAGAGTCCCTGGGGCAGGTGTGACGCTTAGCAGGGCACCCAGTACACAGAAGTACTATGGCGGTAATACCTGCTGTGGAAACTACTGTGCCCCTTCCAGCCTGAGGGCCTTGGGGACAGGACCGTCTATCCCGTCTCTGTGTACCCTGCACCTCGCTTGGGCCCAACTTATAGGTGCTCAATAAACGTGAGATGGATGGATCATCAATGCATGGGGACAGAACAGAGAGATGGATGAATGGATGGACAGATGGACATACCTCATTCTAACAGTCTGACCAGAAAAATCCAACCCCTCCTCCACTGTGACCTGCGGGTTCCCAGAGCAGAACAGAGAATTCAAGAGGCCCCTTCCTCAGCTGCTCTACTGCAGCAGAAATCAGAGCTTGTCCTTGCTCCCCAGGTCGGGGAGTCCCCAACTTCCACTGAGGAACGAGGACCAGGCAGAGGCCACTGTGGCAGGGGCACAGCCCTACTCCTGGGTGCTCTGGGGATCCCCCGAGCCAGTATCTTCTGGGGTGGACCCCTTTACCTGGTGCCAGGGCCTGTGGCACCAGCTCCTTCCCCAGGAGTGAGGAAAACAAGCAGGGAATGCCTTAAAGGTGACGCACACAGACACACGCCATTTATACAGTGAGACCCCCGGGGCTTCAGGAGGAAAAGCGACACGTCCACAGCCATCCAGCCTGTGAGTGGGAGAGCTGGGCTGTTGTTCTCTTTCCACTGAGCTCTGCCACCTCCTGAAGGTGGCCTGAGCCCTTGGATACCCTGTCCCATGATGAAGGATCATAGAAGGAAATACAAGGATTCGGTGGAAAGGCAGATTCAGTGAGGGGTTTTCAATCACAGTTCTCAACCCAATGCTGGTGGTAAAAATCAACTGGGGATTCCCAATCAGCATTTTGTTTTGTTTATTAATTGCTTATTTGAGTTTTTTAATATTGTATTATACAATTAATAAAATCATATTTGATATTATTTTTGACATTGTTTTTGACGCTTTTGTTTATAAATATAATGTGTGTCTGTGCACATGCGTGTATATGTAGAATCTTCTACTGCTCTCCCCTTGCTCCCTCCATTCCAGCCACACTGGTATCCTTGCTGTAGCTTGAATGTGCCAGACCTGCTCCTGCCTCAGGACCTTTGCACTTTCTGCCCCCCGGTCAGAAGGTTCTCCCCTCCTTCAGGTCTTTACATCTCCCTGTGAGGCTGCCACAACCCTCTGTTCACAACTCCCACAGAGACACCTGAAGCTCCCTATGTGCCTTGTCTACTTTACTATTTTTCATTGGCACCAGCATGTGACCTGCTGTATATTTTACTTATTTTATTGTCTGTCTCCCCCTACTAGAATATAAGCTTCTTGAGAGCAGGTATTTTCATCTGTTTTGTTCAGTGCTGTGTCCCCAGCACCTAGAACACTGCCCAGCACATAGTAGGCACATAAAAAGCATAAGAATACACACACACACATACACACTCTCCTGCTGTCATGTAAAATGCATTTCTTGCTATGGGTTGTGATTTTTTTTAAGTTTGAAAAATACTGGAATAAATGGCCACGAAATCCCTGCTCAGTTTTTTGGGGTGACAGATACAGGGCCATCCTGATTTAGAGCCTTACTTAACCCTTCAGGGCCCTTGGCTCTTGACCAGTTGAAGCCACTGGGGGTGGGGCACAGTGGGGGAGGAGAATTTCCCTTTACACCTGGACGGTATCTAAGGTTTTAGCATCAGACCACCTGGGTTGAGACTCCAGCGCTCCCATATACCAGCTGTATGAGTGCCAAGTTATTTCACCCCTCGAAGCTCCAGTTTTCTCATCTGCCAAATGAGGATAATAATAGTAATGACATCACAGGGTCATTGACAAAATGAATCAGCACACATAAAGCACCTGGTGTGAGGCGTGTGCTCACCAAGAGTCAGTTCTTCTTGATTCCATTCTTCTTCATCATCATCATCATCATCATCACCATCATCACAGCCTCGAATCCCAGCACAGGCCTGGGCCCTGGGCGAGACAGGTGGTCCTTCCCCACGCACAGGCCAGGCCCACGCCCAGACGGCACACTGTCCCCCATCCCCAGGCCAAGGCCAGGGACTCATCAGAACAGGCATCCATACATCCAATTGGCAGCCTCTGTGCCAGGGGGTTCCAGGGGAAACGAGACAAGGCCTGGGGGTCTCGGAGCTCAGTGCCAGGGGGCAGAGGCCAGTAAGACTAAAGGCATAAACCACAGCAGCAGACATGGAGCTGAAAGAGGGAGTCTCTGAGCTCCCGAGGCCACCCTTGCCCAGGGCCTGGGAGGATGAGGAGAGTTCTGCTGGGCTCAGGCAGAGGGAAGGTATTCCGTGTGGAGGCGACGGCAGAAGCAGAGAACAGCAAGGGGCCCAGTGGGGCGGAGGCTGTGAGCAAGGGCGAAGGGGGTCACGAGACGTGTGAAAGGGTGTTTGGGGGAATGTCCTACTTGGGAACTTAAATTTTAATAGGTAAGACAAGCGAAAGCTCTCAAAGAATCAGAAAATGGCAAACAGCCTGCCTCAACCAGGTGATGCTAACCAGGAATATCAGGTATAGCTGGAGCAACCAATGTTCATCACACGTTCGTTAAGCCAAGCTGAATGGAACTGAATTGATTTAAGAAATATATTTTTTTCCTCTTTTCAGGTTTGGCCTGCTTGGTGGGTAGGAGAAAGGGAGCAGGGTGCTCAAGGCAGCAGGGGCCAGAGAAGGGGCATCCTGGGACCCAAAGACACCGTCTTGAGTCGGGAGGTGGCCTTGTCCCCAAGCCCCTCCCCAAAAGGCTGCCCACCCTCCACTCCCAGGAGCCAGGAGCCAGGCAGCAAGACGCTGCTCCTTATCAAAAGGGAAAATCAGGAGGCCCGTCCCTGGGTAATTGAGAGCTGAGCTGAGCCCTTCCCAAACATCTGGATGGTGGCATGACCGGAGCAGGTTGCTCAAGCCTTTGATGTCTCTGGACATGCCCAGTCCTCGGGAGAGCCGATCAAGGGAGCACAGGAGAGAGGGGACCCTGGGAAGCCACCTGTCACCACGCGTCGCCACGGAGAAGGCAGGTCCCCTGCATGGAACCCCCTTCAGGGAAGAAAATGGAGGCTGAGGGAGGAAGAGACTCGCCGTTCAGCCCCACCCAGGGGCCAGAGCAGCACTCAGCCTGTCCCACCAGCACCCTACAACGATGACCCCTCCCACGTACCCACCGACGGCCACACGCGGTGCCTGGCGTATATTTAAGCCTTGCAACAGCACGGGAGGGGGTGTAATTATTACCCCACGTTTGTGGAGGAGGAAACTGAGGCCCAGAGACACGTAGTCATTTAAGATCACCATGTAAGTGGCAGGGCTGCGATTCAAGCACAGAGCAGTCTGGTGGCCAAGCTCTCGCTCGGAGCCCCCCTGCTATTCTGCCTCCCCCAAAAGCCGGCAAGAGGAAGGGGAAGCCGAGGCCCGGTGGGTGAGGCCTGGATTTTCCACCTGCGGTGTCTCTGATAAAATACAGTGACAGATAAAATACAGGACACTGGGTTCAATGTGAATTTCAGAAAAACAACAAATAATTTTTTAGTATGTCTTTTTCTTTTTCTTTTTTCTTCTTGCTAAATCTGCACCCCTACCACTGCTAGACAAGCCAGCCTTCAGAGAAGGAAAGGCTGACCCTAAAGCCAACCTCAGCTCACCCTCAACCCAGGAGCTTCAGCCCCAAACAGCTCTGCTCATCTCGCCAGCGGACCTTAGGGGAGAGAGGGAAAGAATTAACCTTGTCTAGAGCCTCCTCTGGAGGAAATTATTTCCATTGTATAGACAAAGAAGCTGAGGCAGAGGACCTAGGTCACTTGCCCAATGGCCAGCAAAGCCAGCTTCACAGCGGGGATGGCCTGGCTCCACGGTGAGTGCCCCCAGCCCAAGGGTCCACCGTGCCTTCTGAGGAGGGCCGAGCAGAGCAGGGAGCACTGGGGTACGGTACCGTTGGCAGGCTGCGGAGGGTTGGAGGAAGCCATCAGACAGAGTCCAGCTCAGCTCAGCACCGTACCAGCCGCTTTCCTGTGAAAAGAAGGTCAGAAATAGTTAGGTGCCGGGGCTCAAGGCTGCATTTCAGCCAGAGAGAGCGGCTGCCGGCCTACAACCTGAGTCTCCGGCCCCCCAGCTCGCCCCCTCCCTTCCCCAGCCAGAAAGGGCCCAGCCTCCACCCTACATAAATCATTAACCTGTAGGAAAACCAGCAGCTGCCAAGCACTAACTCCCATCTTCCCAGAAAGCCCCCGCTGCCGCCACGCCTTCCTCTCGCCCAATGCCACGGGACTCCCAGTGCCCTGCTGGGCCCAGCCAGACCCCCACCCCCCAGCTTACAGGGGACACTCCAGCCCCAGAGACCAGGGTCACGCTCAGGCCCTGGGATCCAGATGCTGGATCACACCTGAACCACCACGGACAGGGCGGACACTTCCTTCTGCTGCGGCGGAGCGACCACGGGCTCCCTCGGGTCCGTCTGTGCTCACCAGTCCCCTCCTTTGGCCCCACCGAAGGCCACTCTCTCTTTATCTCTCCCTGTCCTGCTCTGCAGGATTAGCCAGCTGGCACTGGGCCACCGGACCTTGGCACATGGGGAAGTGAAGAGCTGCAGGGAGGCCCCTGGCGTGAATGGGGCAGAATCCCAAAGACTCAGGGCTGGGAGCACATGTTCTCCAGGCTGGAAGGAGCACTACCCTCCCCTCCCAGCAGGGTCTCACGCAACCAAGGGACAGTGTCTCGTGGGCTTCCCGGGCCCTGGAGCCAAGCTTGCCAGAGGTTCCCTGCCAAGCAGTCAGGAAGAGATCTCCCCACTCCCTACTGCTCCCCCACCCCCAATTCCAAGCTAGGGGCTGTCCCTCTGGACTGCCCTCAAATCTAATCTGCCCTGCCACACACTGGCTGCGTGCCTTCTTTCTTTCCCATCCTTAAAGTCTTAATTTTAATTTACTAGCTTATTAAATTAAAGTGTAATCCATGTAAATGGCAATATTATTCACAGCAAACACTCGTATAGTGCCTACTATTGATCTCAGACCTTGTTCTAAGCACTTTGCAAACATTAACATATAGTCATTCAAATCATAGATGAGAAAAATGAAGCCCAGAGAGGTCAAGTAACTTGCCCTAGATCACACAGCTAATAAAGTGGCAGAGCCAGGGCTCAAACCAGGACCTGGGGATCCAGAGCCTGTGCTCATTAAGTAACAATGCTCTAGGGCAGGAGTTCTTAACCTTTTTGTTCCACAGACCCCTTTGCCAGTCAGGTGAAAACCACAGACCCCTTACTAAGTCCACACTATACTGTGCATTATTTAATGAATATATCACACCCACACCAACATGTCCCCACAAAAATATTGCTTTTTTTAGTATTATTTCAATTCAAGCTCATGGACCCGTGATTAAGAAGCCCTACTGTAGCATGCCTCTAAGACATATGAATATGTCTAAGTGTTCATGGGGCATTGTCTCGGTGGGTGAAGATCCACACAATAACCAAAAGAATATTGAATTCCCATCCGGGGGAGTTCTGCTACATTCTCTAATAGAACAACAAGAATCTCCCAAGTGCAAGGACAGTGCCTAGTGAAGGAAGACAGACCATAATCCCAGGCCCTTGATGTTGATGATTGTACTTATGAACCTTTTCTTATGAAACTGAAACTTAGCCTAGTATTATATACTATCTAAGAATTTCCTCCAGAAAGCCTCCTTGTTGCTCAAATGTGGCATCTTTCTAAGCCAAACTCAGCATATAAATGCACTACCTTCCCCCACCCCACCGGCATGGGACATGACTCCCAGGGATGAGCCTCCTTGGCACCAAGGGATTATTACCATGTGCCAACTAGCAATGCATCTGGAAAAAGACCTTGACCAAAAGGGGGAAATGGTAAATAAAAATGAGTTTTCATGGCTAAGAGATTTCAAAGTGAGTCAGGAGGCCATTCCAGAGGTCACGCTTATGCAAGTCTCAGCAGGATCTCATTGACTGCCACAGTAAACAGTGCCTCAAATAGCGGGGCTCCTGAGGGCTCGAGACATTCAGAAACTACAATCAGGGCAGACAGCTCAGGAATTCAGCACCCTGTCAGTGGGCCTTACTTTGGAATTTATGCTCCCTAGTGTAACAGAGTTAGAGTCATTTACAGGATCTCTACACATGGCTCTTCTGCCCCTTTTATTTGAACCTATAATTAGCACTAGATAAATATATGTCCCAGAAACTTAAATCTTTGACTCATCCATGCACCGGTTGAGCCCTGAATTTCAGCAGAGTTGCAACACCTACTCTCCAGTTCATTGGACTCACCCAGGACGACTAACAAGGAGATAATGATGGACAACGCCCATCCTGAGGAACAGAGAGTGTCTGCAACTGCAAGCAAGATAGTTCCATCCATCTGCCCCATGGGATCTAAGCTCCCTCTCAATTAGAAGCAGAGTGGGCATCACTATCCCAAAATCCTCAAGATTGGGGAATGAACAATGGACTAAAGTAGACTTATTATTATTCTACTATAGACATTATTATACTAGCAATGGAAGAACTCTTTGTCATTGATATAAAGGCAGTGGCCACCTGAGGGATGAGAGAGGGGAGAATAGGTGTAATATGGGGGCATTTTCAGGACATTGGAGTTGTCCTGAATGACACTGCAGTGACAGATACAGGTCATTGTATAAATTGTCATAACCTACAAAATTGTGCAGGACAGAGTGTAAACTATATAATGTGTAAACTGTAATCCATGGTTAGTAGCAATGCTTCAATATGTGTTCATCAATTGTAACAGATGTACCACACTAATGAGGGATGTTGTTGATGTGGGAAAGTATGGGAGTGGGAGGGAGTGGGGCATATGGGAATCCCTTATATTTTTTTATGTAACATTTATGTAATCTAAAGCTTCTTTAAAAATAAAAATAATTAATTGAAAAAAATTAAAAAAGAACCTCTGCTCTAGGGCCTAAATTAAAACAAAACAAAGGGGAACAAAATGAAAAGTAAGTCTCTCTCCTCCCCAGCCACCCTAATCCCCTAGAAGTCCCACTGATAGCATTTTCTTATGAACCCTTCCAGAATAATCCCATGTATGGACCAGATTGTGAATCTGTATATACACCTTTGTTTTATGTACTGTACAAGGAAGCAAACTGTACCCACTGCGCTGCAACCACATTTTTTCTTTAATAATTTCAGTGATCGTTTCATAACAGTACATAGAAATCAGCCTGGTTTTTCAATGGCTGCACGGTATTTTTGGATGTACCACAATTTACTTAACTGGTCCCCTATCAACAGACCTTAGTAGTTTCGTTTCCAGCCTTTTGCTATTAAAAACATCCTGATGCATGTGGCCTTGAGCAAATGGACCAGTGAACCTAGGGCCAATTCCTGGAAATGGATCTACTGAGTCCAAGAGGAGACCTGCAGTTTTCATTCTGAGTGATGCCACAGACGCTCCCCATTGAGTGTGTGCCTGTGCCTTTAGCCTACACTGCAAATTCTCAGGATTAACATTTTATCTTCAGCAAAGGGTCTGGGAACACAAACCAAAATGTCTGCAAATCCCTCTACAAGTTGAAAGATCAAACAACAGCTTCAGAGGGTTTTAGGGGTGCTCCTGCCAGCCTCTCCCTCCTGTAGGCTCAGTAACAACCTGCATATCTGCTCAGCCTTTCTCGGAGGGTACTAGTACCCCAACAGGGAAGGGGGGACACAGAGACTTAGGCCCATTTTACCGCAAGGAAAAAGGAGGCGCTTCGTGCAAACTGCATCTTAAAAACAATTTGAGGCTGCTACTTCCTCCTGGCGCCAAAGCTCAGGATCCTTCCTTCCCAGGCCAGAAAGTCTGGCATCCTCCCCTTATTCCTCACCCATCATAAACTGATTCCTGCCCTCCGTGCCAAGCCCGAGGCTTTTCCTGGGAAGGAAAGGACACACTAACATTCATGGAGCCTGAAGCTTTGTATGCATTATTCCATCTAATTCTCCCAACACCCAATTTTACAGATGAAAAATGGAGGCTCAGAGAAGTTCTGATTTGCCCAGTCACAGAGGCAACAATGCTAAGACACAAGCCAGGGGGCTCTGACTCCAAAGCCCAGTCTCTCTCCCTTAACCACACTGCCTCCCTGGACTCCAGGGCTGGAATCCAGGAGGCATCTGATGCAAGCGGAGAGAGCAAGGACACAGGCCCGCGGGCCCCGCCCGCCCCCACAGCACCGGGGGGCTGCTCGTGAGCCTCTGGTGGGCACCACTTTGCACGCGTCTGCCACTACTCCCAGGAGAGGAGGGCAAGGGAGTGGGGATGATGGCTCCGAGCAGCCCGGTGCCACCACTAGAGACCCTCATGGCACAGCGGTTAAGAAAAAGTTCAGGCTCTAGAGCAATAGGGTCTGGGTTGCACCATTTGGGGCCTAACCTCAGCCCGGGGCCTCAGTCTACACACCTGCAAAACTGGGATTAAAAAGTACCCACCTCATAGGGCATTTAAGAGGAAATACACGTAAAGCTCTTGGAAGGGTCGCTGGCACACATTGACCTGCCACTGTCATCCTCTCGCCTGAGCCCAGCCTTCAGCTCTGTCAAGTGGGCACAGCAGCACCTGCCCAGGTGATCTCATCAAGGAACTGGCAAGGAACTGAACGTGCTAAGCAAACAGAGGAATTGCCTGGCTGTGGTCAGGAAGCTCTGGGTTCACTAACACACCGACAGCACTCTGCTTGGGTGGTAGGTTACAGGAGATTTTCTTCTTACCATCCATCTGTTGAATACAGAATCATGTCCCCCACGAAAAGCACATTCAGGACCCAGCCCCTGGTCCTGCGGGTGTGAACCCAATTGTAAATGCAAATGTTATAAACATCTGAAGATGCTACTGGTTAAGGAGTGCCCAAACTGAACCACGGTGGGCCTTAATCCATCATCCTTAGGAGCAAAGGAAATGGGACGTGGAAAGAGAAGCCACAGGGAGCAGCCAGAACTGGAAGTCAATGGAGCCCAGGGGAGAAAGAAGACCATGCCATGTGCATTGCCGTGTGGCGGAAAGGCCGAGGAACCTACAGATGGCTGGCCAGCCAGAAGGTATGGACTCCGGGAGGAAGCCAGCCTTCTGGCCTGTGACACCAAGAGCCGATAAATCCCTGTTGTTGAGCTGCCCGTTGTGTGGTATTGGCTTTAGCAGCCAGGAAATGAAGACACCATCTTTCTACTTTTCCGAATTTTCCAGGTCTTCTATAGTAAGCATAATAATGAGGAAAAACGAAAATAACCATTCTCATTTTTTTTAAAATGACTACTACAAAACCTTCAGGGCATGTCAGCACCAGGAAGTACCTGCAGGATGGTGTTGTCTGCTCAATTTACAGGAGCGGGAACTGAGGCTGAAGGAGGGGAAGCGACTCGCCCTTTGCACTGTTGCACTTGAGAGGCCATAATGGCACAGGGGTTAAAAGGATGGGGTTTATCAGCAGGAGATCTGAGTTCAAATCCCAGCCCTGCCACTTGCCAGCAGGAGCTGGTGCCGTGCTGCTGCCTTGTACAGTGGGACTCAGACCAGCACCTGCCTCTTCCAGCTCGTGCGCTGTGAGGAGCAGGTGGCGCATGAAGCATTTCACAGTGCCCAGTGCAGAACAAGCTGGGGTAAGCAGCGGCCACCGGTACAATGGTGATAGGAACAATCCTGTGCTCGGGTGGGTCAGAGGAGAGCTTCCTCTCTTGGGAATCACTGTTTTTAAAAAGGCAGCCAGGCTGGGCGGGCAGGTGGATTCCTAGAAGGGTGCTCTGTGCAGAATTTCAGCTCTGCTCAGCCAGGGTGAGGTCCAAGTGAGCAAGGGCGGAAGCCCCAGCTCCCGGCGGCTGGGTGTGAGCTCAGTGACCCCCAGACCCCAAGGGCAGTCCAGCACACATACCCGCTCCATGCTCAGCAGAGCGGGTGGCTTCCTAGCTCTGGGCTCCTTTAATCAGGCCCCCTTCCCTCTGGGATCCAAAGTCCATCAAGGCCAGAGGCCCCGACAGGAAAACCTCCTCCTGCCTGCCACACGCTCTCACCAGACCGCGTGGCTCACCCAGCCCCAGGCCATTTCCCACACGCTGTCACTCAAATGGCCACAGTTCCTCCAAGTGAGGTCTGGAGAAATATATCCGGAGGGCTCCGGAAAGTCAGGGGGTTGCAGAGGACCCAGGAGTTTGAGGAGAGGGGAGGCTGGCTTCTTGGGGAAGGGGAGGGTGGCGGGAGTCCAGGCAGGTAGGAAGGCCCTGGGCAGTGCTGGCTGCAATTCCAGAAACTGGGCAAGAGGCAGGTGCCAGCACATGTAAGTGGGAGGCCTTGGTGGAAGAAGGGTAGCTGCCAACCACCCTTGCACAGAGGGAAACAAGAAATGGGTTTCTGGCTTCAGAGGCACCTGTGTCTGTATCCTGGAAGCAAGAAAAAAAACGGGGGCCAGGGGAGCAAGACCAGGTGCTTGGGCTGATCGGGACAGAGCTGCTCCTGCAGCTGCATCCCCCCAGAGGTCTCTCTGGCTTTCAGCTCCCAGGGGACACAGGATGTACACTTGACCAACCCATGCCCACAAAAAAGACCTGATCACGTCACCCCCCTGGCTTTAAACCATCCCTCGTTCCTTTTAAAGTGAAGCCCAGGTCCTACAAAAGGCCATCCAAGAATCACCCCCTCTCTAGTCTCAGCAACTCCCATGCCTGGCCTGGCCTGCTCCAGCCTTGTGACAGTGTCACCTGTTTCACATCCCTGGGTCATTGCTCAGGTTATTTGTTACCTTCCAGGGTGATTTGTTTTCATCTCCCAAATGAAAAGCTTTTTCTGTCTCACAACCAGGAGGCAAACTTCTACCCATCCTTCAAAACCCCAACCAGTGATGTCTCCCCACCCATCTCATGCAGTGGTTCCCTCCCCCAGGTGTGGAGCCTGTAAAAAATACACGTGGAAACGGATGTGGAAACAACAACAAAAACAAACAACACTCAAAACAAACGAAAAAGCCAACTCAGAGGAGCTGATGTGGCTTGGTGGTTGAGCACCGGCTTCCCACATGAGGTCCCGGGTTCAATCCCTGGCCCTGGTACCTCAAAAAAAAAGAAAAATACACGTGTCCCAGGCCCACCCCCAGGGATTCTGTTTCAGTAGCTCAGGGGTGTGGCCAGGGTAAGTCTATTTTCAAAGCACACAGGTGAGTCTGGGGCACATACAGGGTCAAGGACACATGCCCTATTATGGCCCTGGTCGTGCTGAATTTTAACTGTCTCCCTCACTAGACAGTGCCCCCCCCCACGAGGGCACTGGGCTTCTTCTCATCTCAGTGTCCACAGCATTGGCCCCGGCCCAGGGCGCTCGCTGGAGAACAGCTGCTGCACTGAACTGAGCTGAAGCCACAGGTTGAGAACAGAGGAGCCCGGGAACATTCCCCTGCATGGGATCCATTCGCCGTGCACGAGCCAGGAACAGGTGAGGCAGGGGCCTCATGGGGCCAGGGGCAGCTGTGGGGGTGGGGCTCAGGCCCAGGGGAAGGGAGGCAGCTTCCTGCCTCCATGCAAGAAGGGGCCCTCCCAGGTGTCCTCTGCCCTGACCAGAAAGACCAGGAGGAAGAGGAGGGCCCAAGGGAGGGAGGAAGGAGCCCTGCAGCCCTGCCCTCGGGGCCCTCCTGGTGGAGGCTCCTGGATAGGAGGGGCTCCCGGGGCGCTGGAGAGAGCAGGGTGCCTTGTCTCAGCAAACACAGGGGAGCTATAGTGGTAGGAGCGTGCAGAGAGCTCAGGGGGCACCTAAGACAGGAACCCGACACCAGCAGAAAGGGGCTCAGACTGGGGTCGGAGACACCCAGCTCCAGACGCAGAACCCGGGGCTCTCCAGCTGCACGACCTCGGAAGCTGCCCTC
>JAQZBX010024456.1:0-30157 GCA_029593785.1 Cabassous unicinctus
TGGGATTGAGTCCCAGCTCTACTATTTACTAATTATGGAGCCTTGGGCAGATTACCTTCCATCTCTAGGCCTCAGGTTCTTCGTCTTTAAAAGGGTGACAATGGGTACCTCACGGGGTTGTTGGAAGGCTTCCCTGATATAATGCACAGAAAGCCTGGTAAATAGAAGGTACCCCCTACTCCCCACCCTGCCCTATCGTCTCAGCAACAGCTCCTCCAGAACAGAGAGCATCCTGTCTAACCTGCCACCTCCACCCAGGCCGTGGCTTCTTTTCTTCACAGCGTCTAGACTTGTTAGCAATTGCTTTAACATTTACTAAGCACATACTCTATGCCAGTCCGACCTCCATATATTATCTCATTTAAATTTCACCCAGCCCTGCCAAGCAGTGACGGCTCGTGCCCTTTCTCAGATGTTGAAACTAAGGTTGATAAACGTAATCTGTTGCCAAGGTTTTGCAGAAGGTCTCCAAGCTGGAGTCTTTCTCTCCTCACCCTGCCTGGCATTCCAGGGTCTTGTAAGGGCAAAGGGCACCCACAACAGCCTTCAGCTCAGGGCTCCACCCCACCCCTGCCCATCCCAGGGCTTCAGGGGACCAAAAAGTACTCCATGGTTGTCCTCACACAAAGCTTCCAGTTGAGCCCATTCTTCTCCTTAACTTAAAAATAACTTTCATGGAATTCTTCTTGTTAGAAATTTGTCTAAACTGCAGACAATTTCAAAAGTAACATAAACAAAAATATAACAGCTATCTATAATCCCAACCTTCGGATATAACCATTGCTACAATCTTGATACATGATATTCTAAGGATAGATAGGTGATATAAAGAGATAGATTTTATTGATGAGGTCAATATTAAGTAGATAGATTGATACATTAGATGGATATGGGTAGTATAGATAGTTAGATAAATATTAGATGGATAGAGAGATACAGATAGACAGATAATAGATATAAGATGTATAGATAGATTTAGATAGATAGATAGATAGATAGGTAGGTAGATAGATAGATAGATAGCTGAGTGATAGATTAGATAGATAGATACACAGGTAGATAGTAGATGGATAGATATTAGAGATAGATAGATACAGCTAGACACGTAAATGATAGAGATAAAGTAGAGATAGATTAGATAGATAGATAATTAGATATTAGATGGATGGATAGATAGAGAGAAGGAAAAAAAGAGAAAGAAAGAGAGGGGAAGGAAGGGGGAGGGAGAGAGGGAGGGAGGAAAGAATGAATGAAGGAAAGAAAAGAAGAAAAACAAATTTCCCATTTTATAAAACCTACTTTCATCCCCACTTCCAGGAATTAATCTAAGAAATCATCTGAAATGCATACAGGGCTGCTCACATCTTTGATCCTTGCCCCGTTGCTTCCCACCTTCCTGAACTTTACTTCAATAATTACCACATCTCTTTTGCATATTTAATCTCTCCCTTTTAATTACAACCACTAGGACCCGTTCCCCCTGCAGGGTCCTGGGATAACTAAAATAAGAACAAAGGAGGGGGTTACTGCTCAGCTATAATAAAATCTCAGAGCCGTGGGAGATTTTCTTAGCCTCATCGTCATCTTCATGCCATGGAGTCAGGTCTCGAGCCAAGCCTGACTCGGCCTCTGGCATTCTGCACAGGAATGACCCTGCTTCTTGGTATTCCAGCTGCAACCTCAACTATCCCCAATTCTAGGCTTACTAGCTGATAGGGAGAAAGAGACTTCCGCCGCCTTCCTCTCCGAGAGCCCTTTTGCAGCGAGCTGGGGTGAGTCTACGGCCTCAGGCCTATCTGATTAGTGGGGGTCCTCTAACTCCAGCAGCAAGGAGAGGACAGGGGGAAGGCCAGGGACCAGAAGGCTGGCCCTGCAAAGCCACTCTCTATGGGGCCAGTGGGGAGGAGCCGAGTAGGTCTCAGTTCTCTTAGGATGCACATCATTCCTCATTGGATGATTAATATGATAACTCGACACTCTCCATTAGCTTCTCAAATAAATAAATAAATAAATAAATAAATTGCATTTGCTTTACTGTCCCAGCAAAACATGGCCATGCCTCCCTCTCTGTCCCCTCTCCATTGTTCACCACTCAGCAGGCTCCAGAGAGCCTGGCCTTCTCTCATCTCCTACAGCACACCTATCTTCCCACCTCCAGGCTTCGCAGAGGCTGTTCCTCTGCCTGGAATGCTCTCTCCCTCACTTTTTTTTTTAATTAGAGAAAAGTTGTAGGTTTACAGAAAAAGTCATACAGAAAATACAGAGGTCCCAAATACCCCCCTTCATACACAGTTTTCCCTATTACTAACACTTTGCTTTAGTATGGTATCTTTGATACAATTGATGAAAAAATATTATTATAATTCTACTATTAACTATGGTCCATAAGTTTACATCGGGGATCACTGTTTTGTGTTGTACAATCCTATGCTTATTTTAGTTTTTATTCTAGAAACGTATATACAACCTAAAAATCTCCCCTTATAACCACATTCAAATAAATAATTCATTGATGTTAATTATAGTCACAATGTTGTGCTACCATCACCACCCTTCATTACCAAAATTTTTCCATCACCCCAAACAGAAACTCTGTACCAATTAAGCATTAATTCCCCTTCCTTACCCCCACCTGGGCCTCTGGCTACTTGTATTCTAGTTTCTAAATCTATGAATTTGCTCATTCTATCTCATATCCATGAGATCATTCAATGTTTGTCTGGCTTCAAGGTTCATCCATGTTGCCTCATGTAGCAGAATTTCATTACTTTTTATAGCTGAATTAATATTCCATTGTTTGTATATACCATATTTTGTTTATCCATTCATCTGTTGATGGATGCTTGGGTTGGTTCCATCTTTTGGCAATGGTGAAAAAGTTTGCTATGAACATCGGTGTGCAAATATCTGTTCGAGTCCCTGCTTTCAATTCTTTGAGTATATACCTAGAAGTGGGATTGCCGGATCATATGGTAGCTTTATACTTAAGTTTCTGAGAAGTCACCAAAGTGTTTTCCACAGTAGTTGCACCACTTTACATTCCCGTCAGCAATAAGCAAGTGCTCCTATTTCTCCACATGCTCTACAACAGTTGGCTATTTTTCATTTTATTAATAGCAGCCATTCTAGTGGGTAAGAAATGGTATCTCATTGTGGCTTTGATTTGAATTTCCCTAATGGCTAATGATGTTGACCATCTTTGCATGTGCTTGTTGGCCATTTGTATATCTTCTTTGGGGAAATGTCTATTCAAGTATTTTGCCCATTTTTAAATTGGGTTGTGTTTTTGTTGTCGAATTATTTCTTTATCTATTCTTCATATTAACCCTTTATCAGATATGTAGTTTCAAAATATTTTCTCCAATTCTGTAGGATCTTTCTACTTTCATAATAACATCTTTTGATATACAAAAGTTTTTAATTTTGATGAAGTTCCAAATATATTTGTTTTTTTCTTTTGTTGCTCATGCTTTTGAAATTAATTCTAAGAAACCATTGCCTAATATAAGGTCCTGAAGATGCTCACCTGTGTTTTCTTCTAGGATCTTTATATTATTAGTTCATATATTTAGGCCTTTGATCCATTTTGAGTTAATTTTTGTATGTGGTGTGAGGTGGGGGTCCACCTTCATTCTTTTGCATATGAATATCCAGTTTTCCCAGCACCATTTGTTGAAAAGACTATTCTTTCCCAATTAAGTGGACTTGGCACCCCTGCCAAAAATAAAAAATAAATAAATAATTTTTAAAAATCTATTGGACACAGATGTGAGAATTTATTTCCGAATTCTCAATTCATCCACTGGTTTCTATGTCTGTCCTTGTGCAAATAAGCTGTTTTTGATTACTGTATCTTTGTAATAAGTTTTAAAATTGTGTATTAGTCAGCCAAAGGGGTGCTGATGCAAAATACCAGAAATCTGTTGGCTTTTATAAAGGGTATTTATTTGGGATAGAAGCTTACCGTTACCAGGCCATAAAGCATAAGTTACTTCCCTCACCAAAATCTATTGCCTTGTGTTGGAGCAAGATGGCTGCCAACATCTGCCAGGGTTCAGGCTTCCTGGGTTCCTCTCTTCCCGGGGGTCATTTCTCTCCGGGCTCAGCTCCTCTGTTTTCCTCACAAGATCAGCTATAGACTATGAGGCTCTCTAGGCTTTGCCTCTCTCCACAAGGCCAGCCATAGACTATCAGGCAAATGGCTCTGTCTCTCTCCCCGGGGCTTCTGCCATGTCTAAGAGCCATCTCTATTCCTCTGTGTTCTTCTCCTGTGTGTTCACTTCCCAGACGCCAGCTCAAAACTCAGCATCAGAACTCCAACTCTGTCCTTTGCCATGTCTTTTATCTGTGAGTCCCCACCCACCAAGGGGTGGGGACTCAACATCCTACTGATGTGGCCCAATCAAAGTCCTAATCATTATTTAATCACACCCAGAGGATCAGACCAGTTTATAAACATAATCCAATATCGATTTGTGGAATTCATAAATAATGTCCAACTGCTACAAATTGGTAAGTGTGAATCCTCCAACTTCATTCCTGTTTTTTGAGAAGGTTTTGACAATTTGGGGCCCCTTATACTTCCATATAAATTTGATGATTGGCTTTTCCATCTTTGCAAAAAAGGTGTTGGGATTCTGAATGAGATTGCATCAAATCTGTAAATTGATTTGGGTAGGATTGACACTTTAACAATATTTAGTCTTTGTTTTAGTTTGCTAAATACTGTCCAAGCAATATACCAAAAATAGGTTGGCTTTACAATAAGAATTTATTCGGGTAAAAGCTTACAGTTCCAAGGCTGTGAAAATGTCCAAATTCAGGCATCATCAAAGACGCTTTCTCAGCAAGATCAGCTGCTGACAGATCCTGGTGACAAGGTAAAATGGTGGCCAGTCTCTCTCTCTCCTCCAGGCTCTTTTTCTCCCCAAGCTCAGCTGTGGGCAATCAGGTATATGGCTCATCTCTCCTTGGGCCACATCTCTTCAGCTTCATGTTGCTCCACTGATTCCAGCCTCCTCCCTCATTGCGCTCAGCTCCTCAGGGTTTCTCTGTCTTTCTGAGGCTGCTGTAGGTGATCCTGGGGTCCTCTTTCACATGGCAAGGTAGACGCTGACAGTTCTTTCTCTCTGTGTGTTCCGTTTATGTGACTCCGGTAAAAGGATTAGGACTCACCCTGAGTCCTGCAATCTAATCAAAGGCCCTTAATTGAAGCAACCTAATCAAAAGTGATCTTATCAAAAGGTCCCTTAACTGAATCTAACTAAACAGTCCCACCACATACAATATGTTTATAGGCACAGGAATGAGTTCACTTAAAAAAATAATTTTCTGGCTCCACAGAAGATTCAAACCAGGACAGTCTACCAGTCCATGAACACAGAATGTCCTTCCATTTATTTAGGTTTTTTTAATTGCTTTCAACAATGTTTTGTGGTTTTCCATGTAGAAATCCTTTACATCCTTGGTTAAATTTATCCCTAGGCATTCCATTCTTTTAATTGCTATTGTAAATAGAATTTCATTCTTGAGTTCCTTTTCAGTCTGTTCATTACTAATGTATAGAAATGTAACTGATTTTTGCATGTTGATCTTATGAACTGCACCATTTTGCTGAATTTGTTTATTAGCTCTAATAGCTTTGTTGTAGATGTTCAGGCTTTTCTATATTTAGGATTATATCATCACCAAATAGGGAAAGTTTTACCTCTCTTCCTTTCCAATATGAATGTCTTTTCCTTCTTTTTTATGCCTAATTGCTCTGGTCAAAACTTCCAGTAAAATATTGAATAACAGTAGTGACAGTGGGCATCCTTGTCTTCTTCCTGATCTTAGAGGGAAAGCTTTCTGTCTTACCATTGAGTATGATGTTAGCTGTTGGTTTTTCATATATGCTCTTTATCATGTTGAGGATGTTTCCTTCTATTCCTAATTTTCTAAGCACTTTTAGCTAGGTGAGTGCTGGATTTTGTCAAATGCCTTTTCTGCATCAATTGAGAAAATCATGTGGGTTTTTCCCCTCATTCTATTAATGTGGTATATTGTATTAATTGATTTTCTTATGTTGACTCACCCTTGCATAGCTGGAATAAATCTTGCATGATCATGGTGTGTAATTCTTTTAATGAGGTGTTGGATTCTGTTTGTTAGTATTTTGTTGAGGATTTTTTGCATCTATGTCCATAAGGAATATTGGTCAGTAATTTTCTCTTTTTTTAATTATTTTTTTTTTATTTTTAAAGAAGCATTAGATTACATAAATGTTACATAAAAAATATAAGTTATTCCCATACACCCCACTCCCTCTCCATCCCACACTTTTCCCACATCAACAACATCCCTCATTAGTGTGGTATATTTGTTACAATTGATGAACACATATTGAAGCATTGCTGCTAACAATGGATTACAGTTTACATTACAATTTATACTCTGTCCCACATAATTTTGTAGGTTATGACAAAATACACAATGGCCTGTATCTGTCACTGCAATGTCATGCAGGACAACTCCAATGTCCTGAAAATGCCCCCATATTCTTCCCTCTCCCAACCCTCAGAACCTCTGGTGGCCACTGCCTTTATATCAATGATAAGAGTTCTACCATTTTTAGAATAATAATAAGTATACTTTTGTCCTTGTTCATTCCCCAATCTTGAGGATTTGGGGATGTTGATGCCCACTCTGCTTCTAATTAAGAGGGAGCTTTGATCTCATGGAGCAGGTGGATGGAACTATTCTGCTTGCAGTTGCAGACACTCTGTTCCTTGGGATGGGTGTTGTCCATCATCATCTCCTTGTTAGTTGTCCTGGGTGAGTCCGATGAACTGGAGAGTAGGTGTTACAACTCTGCTGAAAATCAGGGCTCAACTGGTACGTGGATGAACCAAAGATTTAAGTCTCTGGGACATATATTTATGAAGTATAGTAATTTTCTTTTCTTGTGGTATCTTTATCTGGCTTTGTTAGTATGATGTTGGCCTCATAGAATGAGTTAGGAAGTATTCCATCCTCTTCAATGTTTTAAAAGAGTTTGAGCAGGACTAATGTTAAATTTTCTTGGAATGTTTGGTAAAATTCACCAGTGAAGCCATCTGGTCCTGGGCTTTTACTTACTGGGAGTTTTTTGATTACTGGTTTAATCTTATTACTTGTTATTGGTCTTTTGAGATCTTCTATTTCTTTATTTTTTTTTTTGTATGTTGTCCATTTCATCTACGTTATATAAATTGTTGGCATAAAGTTTTTCATAGTATCCTCTCACAATTTTTTTTTCCATGTAGTCAGTAGTAATGTTCTCCCTTTCAGTTCTGATTTTAGTTGTTTCCTCTCTCTTTTTTTCATTGTCAGTCTAGCCAAAGGTTTGTTGATTTTATTGATCTTTTCAAAGAACCCATTTTTGGTTTTGTTGATTCTTTCTAATATTTTTTATTCACTATTTCATTTATCTCAACTCTAATCTTTGTTATTTCCTTCCTTCTTCTCTCTTTGGGTTTAGTTAGTTCTTCTTTTTCTAGATGTTCCAGTTTTGAGGTTAAGGCTCTGATTTGACTTCTTTCTTCTTTTTTAATGTAAGAATTTAGTTATAAATTTTTCTTTCACCACTGCCTTTGCTGCATCCATAAGTTTTGGCTTGTTGTGCTTTTGTTTCAATCTCCCTCAAGATAATTCTTAATATCCCTTGTGATTTCCTCTTTAACCCATTGGTTGTTTAAGAGTGCATCATTTTACTTCCACATATTTGTAAATTTTCCAGTTGTCCCTCTGTTATTGATTTCTAGCTTCATTCCATTATGGTCAGAAAAGAAATGTTGTATGATTTCAATATTTTTAATTTATTGAGACTTGTTTTGTGAGCTAACATACTTGTCTTTGAATTAAAGTGAGTCTCTTGTATGGAGCATATAGTTAGTTTGTGCTTTTTTATCCATTCTGCCAATTTCTGCCTCTTGAATGAAGAGGTTAATCCATTTACATTTAAAGTATTTATAATGCAGGACTTTCTTCTGCCAGTTTGCTATTTGGTCTTTGTAAGTCTTATACCTTTTTTGACCTTCAATTCTTCAGTTAATGTCTTGTTTCATATTTATTTTATATTTCGTAGCATACCATTTTGCATTTCTTCTCATTTTCTTCTGTATATATTTTTCTCATATTTTCTCTATGGCTTCCATGGGGCTTAAAGTTAACATCCTAAATCTATAACAATTATTCTTGATTTGATACCAACTTAACCCCAATAGCATACACCTACCTCCATGTTTTCTGACAAGAAATTGGCACTTAATCTTATCGGGCTCCCTTGTACATAACATTTGCTTTTCTCTTGTACTTTTCAGAACTCTCCCCTTGTCCTTGACATTTGACAGTTTGACTATTATATGTCTGGGTGTGGTTCTCCTTGAGTTTATCCTGTTTAGGTTTCATTGGGTTTCTTGAATGTGCACATTCATGTCTTTCATTAAATTTGGGGTGTTTTCTGCCATTATTTATTTGAATATTCCTTCTGCTGCTCTCTCTCTTTCATTTCCTTCTGAGACTCCCATAATGCATGTACTGGTATGCTTGATGGTATGCAACAGGTCTCTTATGGCTCTATTCACTTTTTTCATTCTTTTTCCTTTCTGCTCCTCAGCCTACAACATTTCAATGATCTTGTCTTCAAGTTCACTATTTCTCTTTTCTGCCAACTCCAATCTACTGTAAAACCTTCTAGGGAGTTTTTTTGTTTGTTTGTTTGTTTGTTTTTTCAATTATTGTGGTCTTCAAATACAGCATTTTTCTTTGGATCCTTTTCAAAATTTCTGTCTTTATTAAGATTCTCATATAGTTCAATTACCATTTTCCTGATATCCTTTAGTTCTTATTGTGTTTTCTTTTACATCCTAGAGCATATTGGGGATTATTTATTAAAAGTCTTTGTCTAGTATTTCCAAAGTCTGGTCTTCTTCATTTGTGGACCATTATCTACTGTTTCTTTGTTTGTCTTGTATACTTTCATAGCACACTATGCATTTCAATATTTTAAAGAGTTAACTCTGGGATTTTTGTCATTGAGCTATCTGTTCTTTAAGTGTATCCAAATAGTGATATGACAAAGACTTCCTTGAGTGCCAGGAGCTAATAAAAATAAAGAAACAAATGTAAAAAACATCTTTCACAGTCTTCCCAAATTGGCTCTATGTTGGCCAGTGCTCTCCTTCAGAGTTTAGCCCTCCTACCAAGATCATCATCCCAAGGCAAAAGTGAAGGGCAGGGTCCTCTTTGTCTCTTCTGAAGTCTTTCTGAGCCTGTGTCTCCTCCTGGACTTGTGCTTTCTTACAAGAATTTGAATGCTCCTCTATTCCCTCTGAAATAGACTGTTTCCCCCCACTCCTGGGTCTCTATTGTATGAGTTAATGCAGGTAATCCTTTACCCCAAGCAGCTTTGATTTAATTATTTCTTATACTTTGTTAGCTGTCCACAAGCTGCTTCTACCTGTAGGGTAAGTTCTGGAAGGGTAAACCAGAAATGAGTTTCTTGGTCCAGTCTTTTAAGCTGCCACCCAATAGATTGGCACCAACATACAGGCACCCCAGAATGTGCATAGAGGTTACTCTGCTCCCTCAGGAACAGGGCCAAGGATGCACAATGGGAATACAGACTGGTTGCACACCTCACAGAGGAGGGGGTAAGAGAGGGACAAGCAAGGGCACCACAAGCTTCTACCATCTTTAAAGCTGCATTATCTTGATTCAGCCTTTGTCCAATTACTGCAACCCTTTAACTGTTTTCCAGAGTTCTGAGGATGATGGCTCTGCCAGTTTTTGCTGTTTATTCAAAGATGTTGTGGGGAAACAGCATCTTATACTGACATCTTAATCCTCTCTCCCTCATTCTTCACTGGCCAGCCTCTTCTCATCCTTTTAGGCTCAGTGCTAATGCTGCTACAGAGAAGTCTTGCACTTATGTTTAGGTCGTCCTGTTCAAGTTCCCACAAAAACCAATGCTTTTCCTCCATAGTAATTTACTCAGTTGTCATTTTTAAATGATGTGCTTATGCTCTGGTCCACCCAGGACTGAGAGCTTCATGAGGGCAGGATGGTATATGTATAAAATCATGATTATGAACACTGGTTCTGTAGCCAGCCTGCCAGGGTACAAATCTCAGTTCTACCTCTCACTGGTCTTGCCACTTGGGCTATGCATCACTCCTGCTCACTTTTCATTGCCCAGCACAGATCACATGGGCTCACCTAACTCTAAGGGGCCAAGAGGCTTATCCAAACATGCACCTGGAAGAGGGAACCAGAAATACTTGGCAGACTGCACAAACGACAACCACAATATCAAATTTTGTTTGAAAAAGTTTTCTTCCACAAAAACAACACAACAACCATCACCACAACAAAACATCAATTGTACTAAGACCAGACTTACCAAGACCATATTCACATTGAAACAAATGGAATCTACCTGCCATGACTTCATGCAAGATGTAATGGTAAACATCTTTTTAAAAATATAAAAGCAACTGATACACATAGTTTTAAAATACTTCAAATAGTGCTTAAGGGTATAAGGTGAAAAGAAAAAGTGTACCTCCTCTCCCAAGCTCCTAACCCCATAATTCAATAAAAGTGATGGTTATAGACAAAAAATATTTCAGGGCTTGAGATAAAGGTCTGCAAAGGCTTCACACAGCAGACATGACTTGAAGATGTTTGCATTTTTTGTATGTGAGATTTAATTTTCAAAGACCCCTATGATCCAAATTAAGTTTTATAAGTCACCTTGAGACCTAAATGATGAGTAGTTAGGCTATCTCATAGCCACAGAGAGGAATTTGGAAGGGCTGGGTATTCCAATCCAGAGCTTCAATCCAGGAAGTTCCATCAAGGCATCACTCCACACCCAGCAGTTGCCACCAACCACTCCCCAGATTAAACAGCTTGAGGGCCCTGTGACCCACTAAATGCATTCACAAACTAACTCAGATAATTAATCCTAGGTCATTCATCCTCTTAAACTAAAAAAGTCTACCAGCTCACCCCCCTACTTGCTGCCCAGGCTATGGAGCATTGGGTGGGCTCAGATGGAGGGATTTGGTCCCTGGCTTGCTGACAGAGTCACAACCAGAAAGACACAAGAACAGGACAAGGAGAAGCCTGTAGGATGATCCCTTGTGGCCCCAAAGCATCTGCCCATCAATCTGATGATGAAGTTAGTCCTCACTCTCCACTCACCAACTCTTTGATCTCAGGGATGTCTCATAAAATCTCTGATTCCATTTTTCCTAAAAAAAATGGTAAGAGTAATATTAAACTAATAATAAATATTTAATAATAATATTTGATACTTACCTGGCAGAGGAGATACCATGATCACGAAGGTGGTTTTCCCAGGGTGAGGTTCATCCATTACACTCCAGGTGTGCTGACCCCTGCAATTTCCCCAAATGTGGGAAACTCGACTGCATAATTTTTGGTAGTGGGGGACTGCGTTTGCGCTTTCCCCTAAAAAAAAATAATAATAATATTTGAAAACTATGGGAGGATTAAATGAAATGATGTAAGTTAAGTATATAGAGTTCTCGGCTCACAGGTAGTGCTCAGAAAATGTCACCTTTTCTCTTTCCTCTCTGAGCCACAGTTCCCTCCTCTGTAAAATGAGAATAACGTAAACTATTATCTTACAGGAGTTAAGGGATGAGGAAAATGCTATGGAAAAAATAAGGATGAAATGGGCCGAGCCCAGAGCCTGTAAGTGTGTCCCATTCTTGATGTGTATTGTTAACATCTGAGAAGCACACATCTAAGGACACGGCCTGATTCTGTACAGAGGTTCTCTCTAATCCCGGGCATTCTGTCTCCTCCGTATGGCTTGGGACCCAAAAAATGACATTTTATCATGTTTCTAGACTATCACAAAACACATGAAAGTTACTTGGAGAAACATGGGGTTGGAGGAGAGGAAAGGGCTATTAAATAGGCATCTCAAATTCAGGTAGGTAATGTAAATAAGTGATGACAAATAGCAACTGTCCCTTGGCTTTAGTGTTGGAGAGGTAATAGGGAGTAGTGGGGACTGTGGTTTACTAGAAAACACATGGCCCATCTAGTGAGCAGCTGCTCTTCAGCGCCAACCAATTGTTGTCACGTGAGCATGTGAGCCTCATGTGGCCACAGCATCAGATTTCAGGCAGAAGCCCAAAATCCATATTTTTCTGTAAATTAGTCTAACTTCTAAATGTTGGCAAATTTCACATTTAAAAGACCTGAGAAAACACTGTACCCTGTGGGCTGCCAGATTATGATTTTTGCAGTAAACTGTCAAGTGATGGAATTAGTTACTAAATTAGCCAAATACTTCCCAAACAGTCCCTTGGCTGCTATCTCAGGATTTTTAATGTATTTCCTGTTTAGCTCCTTATAGTTCTACATACTTTTAGCAACTAATGAGCATTCACTAAGCACCTACTGTGAGCAGTAGATACTGGACATCATGGAGGGAGTCAGAGGCCAAAAATTACAAAAAACATAAACAAAAATAAGTGCAAGACACAGTCTCCCACCCTACCCCCACCAAACCTCCCCCTTATATAAAAACTACACCACCAAAAGGTAGATTTAGATACCTGCTGCTTAGTGACTGTTGGAGATAATAAGTGCTTCAGGAGTGTGGGGAGAAAGAAAGCTTTCAGGGAGGTGGTCAGGGAGAGCTGCTCAGAAAAGATGGCACTTGGGTCAGGTTTGAAATGATGGCTGGGATTGAGGTCAACTGATCACACACTCTGGCAGTAGTGAACTCTGCAGTAGTAACACAAGTAAACTCTGCAGCTAGTACAGAGGATGCATGCCTGGGAGTCGTGGGGAATCATGCTGGAAAGATAGAGTGGGCCCCAAAAGTAGACCCTGGAACGCCAGCTGTGAAATCTGGGCTTTATCCTAAAGATTCCTCAGCCTGGTGGGTTTTAGTGAAGTGACACTGATGAAGGGAGACCCCTTAGCCCCCTGATTTCTCCAAGACCCCAGGGGTCCCTCCAGGTCCCACTCTTCACCTCTTGCTTTTTATTTCAGTCTGCAAAGAACCGATTTCAAAAAGACAGAGTTTCCCGAAACCCCAGCCTCATGCAGTCTGTTTCCTCAGGGAAGGGAGGTGCTTTCAAGGCAATGATCTTGATCCTGAAACAATTCAGAGAGGCAGCAGGGCTTTGAAAGAGGCAGTATTTCCTTTTTTTATGAAGCTTCCATTTTACATTTTTATTGGCCCTCCACCAATTGCTCCTGGGCTCTCTGACGGGATGTGAGATGTGCTGACATTTATAGAAATCAATACATTAATAAATCACGAAGTTCATAATGCCTGATTTGCTTCTAAATGAGACAGAACTATTATCACCATAAAGTTGCACATAAAATATGCCCAATTGTGATGTATTGTATAGTCTAATCAAAGGCATTTGAGTGAATAACCTTTCCCCAAAAGAAGGAAACAATCAAAGCTGAATAACTTCATTAATAATTCAAGGTGTGTCTGCCAAGGCTTCATTTATTAAGTGCACAGTTAAGAGGCTTCTGAGCTGAGTCCTGGAGAGGATGACACTTGACATCTTCTCCCTGCCTCTGGGCAGGCAGACGTGCATTCTCAGATGAACTGGCTGCAGTCCTTGCATTTGGTAGTTCATGTCCCAGTTGAGGGTAATGTCCAATTGCCTTCTCCAGCTAAGAAATGGACCAAAACAATACACACACCTACTCTCTGGATTATTAAGGGCAGAGGACATGGAGCCATATAATAACTCTAAGGGAGAGGAGGCTGAAGATTTTCTCAATGACTCTCAGTTTCTATGTGTATTTACTGATGCTCCAGGCACTGTGTTTCTGGGACCCACCACCCACAGACCCTCTGCTCTGTTTCAGGGCAAACTGCAGACTGAGAGGCTTGATGCTGTTTCATCCCCGGTTATGTTTTTTACATCCATTTCAGCTAATATAGGATGTAATAGTCACTTTAGCCAGTCAATATCCAATCTGAACTGACAATTGGATGCCTCTTTGACAGAGTAAATCACATAACAAGAACATCTTCCTACATTGAAGAGAAGCACATTTAATTACCTAGCTCCATCAGAAAAGGCATAATCTTGGGCCTACAAAGTATGGAACAGAAGTGATTATTGGATTTTGCTCTTGAACATGACCCTGAAAATCAGCCATCATACATAAGATAGGAATAACATTTTTTGAGCACCTACTATGTGCAGAGCCCTTTACATAGCACATCTCAATTAGACTCATAACTCTCCTACAAGGCAAGGTCTGATTATAGCTCGAATTAGTCTAATAACCATGTACCTCCTAAGGGATGGTGAAATGATTAGATCAATTCTAAAACTATTTCCATGCTCTCTGAGTTCACCAAGACAGCATTTACTATGAGGATTCATTTACACTGAATCCAGCAAAAGCTCACTTGCCCAAGAGCCATTATCTCTCTGTTTGTGATTATTGTATATGAACTGTATAGAAGTTTATGTTCACACTGACAACAAATGTAGGGTTTATTAGGTTGGATTAAAGGGGCTAGACTTTTACCTACAAGATTGGTGTTTGGACCTTTAATACACTAACTGAGATAGCTAACAATATCCAGCTAATCTAAAATAGCAGCAGTGAGGTGATGAGCCGGGTCAGACGGCGGATCATGCATATCACTTCCCAAATCCATATTCAATGACTTCATGGCTTCAACTTGGCCATGGTGGGAGTATTTACACCAAGGAATTGGAAAACCGTGTCAATCAGACTTTTCCCCCTTACCAATAACCAGTTGTTAAACATTTACCAGCACCAAAGCAAGCCCTGTACTTTGAAACCATCACTTAACAAGCTATCTGGATAGCAGTAAAGTCTTCTTCAAAAAGACTTCTCACACCTTAACCTGACCTTGAACCAAAGAGTTTCCATCAGATCAGACCCATTGTGTAACTTGTATAAGGATATGAAACAAGAAAATTCGATGCTAACCTGAGGTAAGTCCTAATCACATGGCGATTTTACTTTTCCTTTGAGCAAATCCTTCAACCTCTTTCTGCATCTTCATTATCCCATCTTCAGACTAAAAGCACCCTTCCTCCCTAGAGGCCACTTTGTCCTCCTCCTCCTCCTTTGCAATTGTCATCTTAGCTCCTCAGTCTAGAGGAATAATAAATCCCACCCAACCCACATCATCCTCTTATTTCCTGTGAGATAGTCTAGACCAGGGGTTCTTAGCCTTTTTTGTTCCATGGACCCCCTTGCCAGTCAGGTGAAAATCACAGACCCCTTATTAAGTCCACACTATACTGTATATTATTTAATAAATATATCACACCCACACCAACACATCCCCACAAGAATGTTTTTTTGAATTTTAATTTAAGCTCATTGACCCCTAGTTAAGAACCCCTGTTCTTGACCCACTCCTCCTGAGTAATGAGAAGTCTCTCCCCAGCACAGGTCAAGCAGGGCTTATTAATTGGCTATTTCCACTTGCTGGTACTTCAGGGCGGTGTCCAGCTGAGTCCAAAGGAGAACCAGTGGGAGGATTTCCCACTGGCACCTGAATGCTAGCAGGTGACAGGATTTGGCCCTCGCTTGACTAATTGCCCCCTAGAGCTATAGAGATTGCTGGGGCTGCTCAAGTAAATCATCAAAGGTTTCATCTGAGGCACTTTTTCCAGACAAAAAGGTCTAAACATCCTCTAGGGGTTTCTGCCTGTGGATGAGAAGCTACAAACAACCTGACAGTTCTACCGTCTACTCTGATCATGAACTAAGCTGGACTAAAGTGGCCCAAGAATCCGCTCACATGTGTGGCCTTGCATCTTGTCCTGAAGCACCTATTAGGGCTCGCTCTATCTCCCAACCCTTGGATATGGTAACTCATGGTCACTCTTTCCCTTGAATATTTTTTTGTTTTTTTTTCCAAACTTGATGAAAATTACGCGACTGTTACAGTGTCACAGAGTAAACAGAACTGTGACCTATGTCACAATCTGTGTAGCTGATTTTGGGACCTTTTAATTGGTACAAATACATTTCCGACAGTTAATTTTTGCCACCACCCCCTTCCCGAGAAATTTACAAGAGACGCTTGACACTTTCCTACCCACACATCCAACCAATGTGCTGATCATCAGGTCATGTTTAAAACGAGCCAAAAACCCACCCTCGTTTTGGCAGAAAGGTCAGAGAATGGAACTACATTATATAATGAAGAATTTTCCAGTCATTTGATCTTTAAAATCTTCCATCTAATGGAAGTAGCCACGCTGAAAGATTTTTACGGTACTCTGTTTGTTCAGAACATTTTCAGGACTGAGGTGTAAATGAATGAGAAATGTATAAATTCAATTTTGCTTAAAAGGGGCAGGAGGGTTTCAAGATTAAGAGAACAAGCGCTTGGGGCAAAACATGATTTGAGTTTTATTGAACCAAGAAGACTGAAAAAAATGTCTTGGAACACTCAGAAAATCTTTATCAAGGCTCAGCTCAGCACTCCTGGGACTCATCGTTAAGTTTATAAATTCAGAGCTGATGAGTTGTGTGCACGGTGTGTGTCTGAGTGGGTTTATGACTCACCTCGAAGCCACAGCTGGAAGAATCTGAGTCTCCAGGGTTACACTTAAAAACCAAATGGGACTTTCTCTTCCTCTGTGCTCCAGAGAGGTACCCACAATCATCTTCACCCCTGATTACATTGGGGGAATTTGTCAATCAGAAAGATGGTGCTAACCTCATCCAGAACACCCCAATCAACCGTGTTCAGGGGGAAAGAAAAGATTCCACTTTCAAATGCCAGCATGCTCTCACTAGCAAAGTCTCTGCTGTAACCAACATACATTAAGCAACATTAAAAAAACAAGCCATTGGAAATACTAGAAATATGATTTCAGGAGGAAGCACGGCATTCAATTTTATGCACACTGACATGTAAATTATTTGCAGCTCAAGTATGTCATGCTTTTTTAAATTTCCCTCTGGGTATAGCTTTAACAGCATCCCACAAATTTGATATGTCATTTTTTCATTATCATCTGACTCAAAATACTTTCTAATTTCCATAGGGGTTTCTCCTTTGAGACATGGGTTAATTGGAAAATATTGTGCTTGATTTCCAAACATTTGGGGGGTTTTCTAGTTTTCTTTTTGCTATTGGTTTCTTACTTAACTCCAGTATGGACAGAAAATAATTCTGAATAATTTCAATTCTTTGAACTTTGTTGAGACTGGCTTTACGGTTCAGGAAATGGTCAATTTAGGGAAATGTTCTCTGTGCACTTGAAAAGAATATGTCGTGTTCCTATTGCTGCATGCAGGGCTCCATACTCTATATAGAGGTCGAATTTATCAATTGTGTTGCTCAGATCTTCCATACACTTACTGCCTATCTGTTGATTTGTGTTATCAGTTACTAAGAAGTATTTCTAAATCTCTAGCTCTGATAGTGAATTTGGCTATTTCTCCTTTGAGTTCTGTCATCCTTTGCTTTATATGTGTATTTTGAGGCTAAATTATTAATGCATACTAATTTAGAATTGTTTTATCTTTCTGGTGGGTAGACCCTTTTATCATTATGAGAACTTCCTCTTTATCTCTGGGCATACTTTGTTAAAATAGTCATGCCAGCTTTCCTTGATTGGTGCTGGCATGGTGTATCCTTTTCTATCCTTTTATTTTCACCTTTTCTGTGTCCTTATGCTTGCAAACAGCATTTAGTTAGGGTTTGGTTTCATCTGGCACTAACTGTCTTTTAATTGAAAAATTCCTATTTGTCTTTGGTTTTCAACAGTTTTACTATGATATTCCTAGGTATGATTTTCTTTGTATTTATCCTGCTTGGGGTTCATAGTGCTTCTTGAATCTGTATCTTGATATAGTTCATCCATTTTTTAAAAATTCTCATTTATTATCTCTTCAAATATTGCTTCAGCATCGCTCATTACCCTTCCTTCATTTTGAGACTCCAATTACACGTATGTGTGCACTTTTAATCATGTTCCATATGTCCCTTATGTTCTTATCTGAACTTTTTTCTCTCTCAATAGTTCTGTTGACCTATCTACCAAATCATTAATTCTCTCTTCATCTGTGCCCAACTTGCTATTAAATTCATCTACTGGGTTGTTAATTTCAGATAATATTTTTTCAATTCTAGAATTTTTCATTGAATTTTTTTGTTTAAAAAAATGGAATTATTCATCTTTTGCCTGCTTTCTTGAACATACGTCCATCATTATTTGCAAGTCCATGCCTGATGACTCCAATATCTGGATCACCTGTGGATCTATTAGTATATTCTCTTTTTTCTATCTGTCCTGTCTCTTAGTATATGTGGCAAATTTTTATTGAATAGTAAACATTTGTATAAAAATTTGTGAGCTATT
Source organism: Cabassous unicinctus (assembly GCA_029593785.1). Taxonomy (NCBI): domain Eukaryota; kingdom Metazoa; phylum Chordata; class Mammalia; order Cingulata; family Chlamyphoridae; genus Cabassous; species Cabassous unicinctus. The sequence goes on from JAQZBX010024456.1 coordinate 18,411, forward strand.
TGAGCATTCAACTTCCAGAAGGTTTAGAACATGGGCAGATAAACTTAATCCAAACAGGAATTGAGTTGAGTTTTGAGGCTGGGTTTCAATCTTTATAATGACTAGTCTAATTTTTCCTTGCGGATAGGATGTAGTCCTTTAGGGGTCAACTGGGAAGCGTGGAGTGTTTACCAGGGACTCTCCTCTTAGGCAGACCCTGAGCTACAGCAGTTATTCCCCTGCCAAAAACTCCATTTAGCTCTGCAACCTTTTGGCTATGGCTTTTGCTTGGTTTCTCTTGGCCTCTACCAGTAAAGAATTAGCAAAGGTCTTGAGGAAATAAACAGCTTTGGCTATCAAGCTCATTTCTCTCTTCTTTTCACTGTGGAAATCTTGGCCCCTCAAGTCTGGACATCTTAGTCGGACTGATGTCCAATTTTGTCTCCCTGCCCCATAAGATTGCTGAAAGTTATGCTCACATTGTTTATTCTTAGAGGATTCTTTTTTCTCAGCTTCTCAACCTCTTCACCTATGCCACTAATGAATCAACATATACTTTGAATTGCAAAGCAGCAATGACTACCAGGCTCACCCTAATGAATGTCTCTTCTCTTCTCAAGTGCTGATGCCTTGATAGCTCTCCAATGCCAACGAGCAGATGTGATTTTTCAGCCTTCTTTTCTAGCTGTTCTCAGTGGGAGGTCATCTGTGCTACGAGAGAGCTCTCCAGTACTGTAGTCAGAGCTCCTGTGGCTGTTCTTTTGGCTCCATGACTTTGCATTTGCTGTTCTCTTGTCCTCTCTTCCATCAAGATTCATGTAAATTATCACCACCCCTTGAGTCCTTCCAGCCCTCCACCAGTCAGGCAACATTAGTTAAGAGATTCCTCATCTCAACTCCCAGTGTCTTAGCCATAGTCACACTACTTTGGGGTGATTTGTTAATACAGTGTTGCAGACCATCAGCCCACAGTGTCCTGCCCACATTATATTTGGTCCATGTTGTATGTTTTAAATGTTAAATTATCTGACAATAGTCACATATGAGGACATAAATAATCTTTTATCTTCTCTTGAAAAACCAAAAGATCTGGTCTCTTTGGGCCTAAATTCCTGCATGACAACTATATTAGTCAGGGTTCCCTAGGGAAACAGAACCAACAGGAGATATCTGTAAATAGTATGAGACTTTATAAATTCTCTCATGCGACCATGGGGATGCACAAGTCCAAATTCCGCAGGGCAGGCTGCAAACCAGGGGCTCTGATGAAGGTCCTTGATGAATTACCAGGAGTCGCTGGCTGTCCAAAGCAGAGATGGGAATTCTCTCTCTGAATGCTGAAATAACTTCCCCTTTTAAGGCCTTCAACTGATTGGATGAGATGTCACTCATTGCTGACTACAATTTCCTCAGTTGATTGTAGATGTAACCAACCATCTAAGCAATGAACTCACTGATGATTAAAGTCCATGAAATGCCTTATTACAGTTAGCCCAGTGCTTGCTTGCCCAGACAACTGGGCACCATTACCTGTCCAAGTTGACACATTAGCCTAACCATCACAACAACAGACTCAGGAACAGCTGTTCACTTTCCTGGGGCATTTGCTTTCTGGTCCTCAGACTCCACTACTCTCTACAGTATGCCTCCCAACCCATCTGTGAAATCCATGCAGACAGAGATTATGTCTTTTCTTCTCTATCCCAGTACCTTGCACATTCCTGGCATGCCAGAGAAGGCCAGTCCATATATGTAGAAATATTTCTATGAAAATGCTACCTAATCAGAGAGATCAAGGGAGTAACTAAACCCAGCATAATAAATTGTTCCCTTGGGATCAAGGTCAGGAGACAAGAGTAGAAACACTTCTGAATGGATACCCACCTATACCACCACTTTAAGGAGCAGTAGGAAAAACAAGCCCATGCTATTCAGAGAGGGGCAGGGGTGATTAAAACATGTTTAAGATGGTGACTGGTCTTTCTTGTACACTCTTGGTCAGGGGCACCGGTAAGGACAGGAGGAAGTTCAAAGAATTGCTTCCGGAGAAAAACCAGACTTACTTGCAAATGGTCCTGAAAAGGCCCAGCAGAACACCAAATAGAACTCCTGTTTCCCACTCTCTGGGACCCTGGGCCCACCCAACTCCACCACGCCCTGATGATTTTCCAGGTCTGATGTTTTGTCTTGTGTTTTATATTGAGCATAACAGGTTGACCTCGCCTGCACCCACCCTGCCCACGCATCCTAATGTGCTAATTTTTGTTTTCACCAGCCCTTTTCCTTTTCTGCATCTGTGTTACTTACCAAGCTGCAGACAAGAAGAGGGAAGCAAAGACTTGTTGTAGATTGTAAGCCCCATGAAGGCAGGGAACAGAATCGTTTGACTCGCTGATATATGCATAGTAGATACTTAATCAACGCTTGTTGAGTGAGTGAATAAATAATCCTGGAAGGTATTCGGCTCCAAATCACTAAGAAGCAGAGAGGGGTAAGCGGGGCCTTCTCATCGTGAAGGGTGCTGTCGTATAAGCCGCTCTTCAAACCAAACGTGCCGGTACTCCAGGGACCATCTGCATCCGTGCATCCTCTGCTGCGTGCCATCCCATCTGTCTTCAGGCTGCATGGCTGCATGGCTGAGGGCATGCTCAGTGAGCCGCTGCTGGGAGCCGTGGGCACTGGGAGGCCGCCAGCTGCTCTGGCCTGTTCTGACCGTGGGAAAAGGGCAGGGAGAAGGTCAGCCCCAGCCCTGCTAGGAAGAGGAGCAAGGGCCTCTTGGCATATGTCGAGCTGGTCCATGACCTGGACAGATCCCACTCTCAGAGCAGCACCTCCATCAAAATAACAGCGTGTTTTGCTTTTTTTTTTTTTAATGACTGGATTTGGTAAAATGTTTTCTTACTTTTTCCTAGACATCGCCTGGTGGTTTTACCAGTATCAGAGAGGTAAAAAAAAAAAAAAAAAGTTTAAACTTAACTTGACTACTTTGGTCACATTGCTTTCAAAGGAAGAGCTTCATAATCAAGCGTGCAGTTTGTAATTAGTCTTCTCACTCACCAAATGTCTAGCTCCCTTGTAAGCAAACCCTACAGATGCAGCAACAGTTGGAAATGTTCTTTTAGGGATAAGTTATAGGAAAAGCTCTGCATTCCCGGAGAAACTGATTTATCTCCCCCTCATGGGCAATAAAATATATGTAAAAGCTCAGAGCCAATTTGTGGCTCAAGTGTTGTAACTGTTTAGAACAAATGACCTGAATTTCTACATTCTCTTTTTCCCTACGGCCTTGACCTCCTAATCTAATATACATTTTCTGAGGTAGTTTTTCTGATTACTTTGTCTTTTTATTATATTATATTCATTTCCTATAATCAGCTTCTAGTCCTTTGTAAAACAAAGCGGAATATGTTTAAATAAACAGTAGATTAGGTGGTGTGAGGCAGGAAAAAGGTAGGCAGGTGGGAGGGTAAGTAGGTAAAGACCAGGAATCAAAAACTTAAATGCCTGTGGGACCAGTAGTAAATGAATTATGGGAGTCAGATGTGAACAACAGGGGGTGTGAGAGACTACGGAAGCCCAGAGGGAACAGCCACTGCTCAGCTCTAATAGATTGTTGTCTTGTGAGAATTTGAGACCAAAGTTGTCAGATATTCCCATTCTGCAAGAGAAATCAGAAATCCAAGCCTTTATAATAACCCTCCCATGTTTAAACATTGACAGTAATTCAAAAGGCCTATCTCTGAGCTGCCTTCAGTCAGAGGGCCACCATTTTGTAACCTCAAATCTAGATAGATGGGTGGATATAAAGTCCAAGCCAGAGATTATATGGGGAAAAACTCTTTTTCAGCCCAGGTAGCAGTAGAAGGAGATGGTCCTGGACCTAATAGAAAAGACATATACTAGGGAAAAGACCAAAGGCTTGGGCCCTTCAGACTCTCACAGTTAGAGCTTGCCAGGAACAGGACCGTTGCAAGGCTGGTGACAAGCCAATTTGTAATTTGTACTCCAAGGGAGCAGAAGCCACTGTAGCAGCACAGGGAAGCCAGATCTGATAAAAGGAGGCCTGGAGTAGCGGGATTCTAAGTCCTGCTCTGTCACTGACTAGCTTTATAACCTAGGACTCAGGCAGAACCAGCTAGTGACAGAGTTTGGAAGAGATCTTCTGTGCCAGAAGGCTCATGTATAAAAGATAAAGGAACGCACTGATAGTATGGGCAAAATGCTGCAGTTAGATGCATATCTCTTTTTCCTGAGATGGTCTAAAATTTTAGTCACACACTCAGAAGTATCTGTGTCCCCAAAACATTAAGGACCACTCAGTCTGAATCATCTGCTCCAACCTCCCATTTAGTCTGAGAATTTCCTGTGTAGCATCCTTTACATTCTCTCTCACCTTGACTACCTCCAGTGACAGAGAGCTCATCACCTTTTGAGGCACTCAGAGTTAGAAAATCACTTTTCTGTTAGGGCACCCATCTTCCTAATATTCAGCTGGGAAGGGTAAGGTCCCCCACTCCCCATCACACACAAGGTGGCAGGGTGACAACAGGCATGAGAAAGCTTTACAGATTAGAAGGACTTCACAAATGGAAGGTGTTCTAATGTGCCCTTGTGATGTAGTTATTACCATAGTATTAAAACTCTGGGTGCATTTTGAGCCCTATCATCCAAATCAATTTGACTTGCCAACTTGCTCATCATTATTTTTAATAACAAAAATAATGATCACAAGTAATCACATTTGGCCTTAGAGACTGTTAACAAACCTCAGAAGCAACTGTCAAAGAGGCCCCCCACTTGCTAATTCTGTTTCCTCCTTCCTTGACGTTTCTTCAGAATATTTTTACAATGGCCAGAACCATGAGGCACAAAAAGGGAAAAGAGTGCTGGTCTGAATCTGGACACCACCTATAAGATCGCTACAACTGAAGACATTTTAAATCAGTGTTTTCAAATAGCAAGTCATAACACATGAGAGTCATGCTAGTATGATTTTAAAAAGGAATAGCTTAGCATTGAGAATAGAGCACATCACGCATTAGTGAAGGAAAGTATTATTTCATGAAACTGTTGCTTCAAAATATGTCATGAATGTTTTGAATCTATGTATATGTATACTGGGTTGTGATGTAAAATATAATTCTTGCTATGAAATGCAATAACAAAAAAACAATTTCGAGAGCTGTTCACTTAAGCCCTAATGCCCACATGCTACATCTTAAGTTGCAAAGACATGAATTTCCTTCCCAGACAGATGTTACTACAGCCTGACAATTAGAGGGTGATGAAAAAAACAAAACAAAACCAAAGCTTGGCAGTCAATATCCAAATGTTCATATATTACAGAATCTGTTTGATATGGAAATTGATCTGGCTGCCCAGACAACAAACAAATCATTATTAATAAAGTCCAGTTTTACCTTAATAAAGTGGGTTTAATATATGATATTTCGATAATTATTTAGTGCATTTTTAATAAAGGCCATGGTAAGCAAGTGTTGTTCCTGAGCCAGAAAGACTCTCTCATACATCTGCAAAGAGATTTCTCTCCACTTGTGAGGAATTCAATCACAAGAAGCCAAACAGAGAGAAAACGCTACTGTACAAAATTGTTTAAGCTTTTGGATAAGACCTAGAAAGTTATACCAGACACCTCCAAAAATATGTCATTTCTTCCAAAATACAGCATTTCCGTCTTCTTTGTTTGCATTTTAATATGAGTTTCACCTCTCCTCACACAGTTGCATTCTGTGCATTTTTTTTGTAAAAGTGCTAATAGATCTACTGCAGGAGATTTAAACAATTGCCTTCTATTTTTAAACAAGTTAAAATATATGTGAGCTTCCTGAATTCTATTTATGTGGCTTTTTATTTTTGAGAATCGGTCCTGTGATTTACATAGAACCACAGCGGTGTTCAGGTAATTGCTACTTAACTTGTTAGCTACAAGCATAACAATAACTAAAGGCTCTGTAAGAATTAGGGGGAAATTGGCCACTTGCAGCTATGTTGTATGAACAGCATATCTCATTTATATGGAATAATCTGCCTTCCCCCCCACCACAATGAGGTGATATGTGTTGCAGTTGGGAATGGTCACCCAGTTATTTCGCCTCACCCTTGGCGCCTTCCCAGAGCCATTGCCTTCAGGAACAAGTACAAGAAATAAATGTACTTTGATGGATTCCTTTTGTACTGGGAGCAAAGTCTCAGAAGGAAAAGCAACGACTGCAGAGAAAATCTGGTGTAAAGAGACCAGCGCTGGTTAGAGAAATGCACACAATTTAACGCGCCTGCTTACCCTATTCTCAGAGGCTGTACCTAAGTCTCACTCAGGGTCACCATGGGGTGTGGCACGGTCTGTGCCTGCCCAGCTCGTTCCTACTTTCGCCAACCCAGATTTACAGGCTGTCAACTTACGGAGTTGCTAATGTCTGCATGACAAGAAGCAGAGAAGGTTAGATGGCAACGGATTCTTGATTGGGATTCTTGAATTGAAAGAAAGCATTCTGGCAAGGCCCAGCGGAAAAACACTTCTGTGGTGGTAAAACATGGGAAGTTCCACTTATTTGGACTTTGGGATTCTTCCATGGGAGATAGGCAGATTTCTCACTTTAACTGACTGACTTCTAGATTTGCGTTCTATAGTACATATGGGGAGAATAAACTACTACTTAAGACAATTGTGTTAGACACCCTCAAATGCTTTTGAAGCTTTCATTTACATGAAGTCATGCTCTTTTTTTAAGGCATTTTCCTATAATTTAAGGACAGCTAGTAAATATTACACAAGAGTAAATTACATTCAAATTTTTAAATTAATATTTAATATTCCATAACCTGAACTCCCTACTAAATCATGCTAGCCTTCCCCTAGCTGGCCCAAATGATGAGTGTTTACTCTGGTTTTTAAATAGATGTGTTTCCCTTTGCTGTTTGAAGGGTGCTTTTCATGCTGTTCCCTTAACCTGTGTCTCTGGTAATCTGGAATATCCAGGAGGTTCAGTGGACAGCAATTTGAACACTCAAAGATGTTAATTTGAAAGAGAGGGAAACTCTTGCATCTGACTTATTTTCAGCACTTCTGCCCTCATCTCCACTTGGAACATGTTTATCTCCTGCCCTGAAGCTCCTTCCCTATCTGGTGCCTGACAGACCTAGAGTGTGACAGGGCAGGGAGGTACGGTTCAGGGCAGGAAGGTGGTCTGCAGTGAGACCCCAGCCCACAGCCCCACGTCCCCCCGTCACAGCACCGCTCTTTTGACAGCCCAGACTGAAGTCAGACTAGAGAGAGCACCAGAGTCAGCACTCCAATGCCATCTCCTCTGGTTCCAGATAAGATTGAAGATGAGCTGGAGATGACCATGGTTTGCCATCGGCCTGAGGGACTGGAGCAGCTTGAGGCCCAGACCAACTTCACCAAGAGGGAGCTGCAAGTCCTTTATCGAGGCTTCAAAAATGTAAGACCTGCACAGCCTGCGAAGGCGCCAGGCAGGATTTCCCACTTGGGGCTAAGCAATCCCAAGTGCAGAGGGGCCCCTGAAGGGAGCTTTCCTGTTCGTGTAGTCATGCAAAGAAGGCCAATGCTATAGCGGGGGATATGTAAGCAGGATCATCTGTCAGAAAGAAAGGCTTCAGGAAAAGATGAGGCAATCTCAGTTCAGTAGATGGTAAACTGGCCGACTGCCCAGAAACTCTGCAGAGTGGACAACCTTGGAGAGCTCCCCCTGGCCCAGGTTCAAGCCTTAGCATAACACATCCGCACTCTCGATCTTGTTGGTGCCCACAGAAGGAGGGTATTGAGGTCTGCTGACTTTGCTAGCCAAGATCACAGACTCATGTGTCAGCCTGAATGCCAATGCATGAGTTTACCACATGAAATAGAACTGTCAAGGGGACCAGACCCTCCTCCCCTCTGCCGGCCCCTTCACTCCCCGTGAGCTACATGGGAAGCCAAGTTATAATGGAAGGTGGACTCAGAGAACACCCCATTAGTTGGACCACTGTTTCTTCACAGGTGTTAATACATTTCTGTCTTCCCAGGCCCACTTTAGAGCTCTCAGATCCTATCCTGAGTATTGATTTTTTTTTTTAACTTTAACTCGCAGAAGGCAATCTTATTTCCAAACCCTGGGCTGGGTGCTCACGGTCACGCTCCCTCCAGGTGCAGCCTGTACAGGTAGAGCATGGTGAATTCCAAACTGGTGATAGTCTCGATGTTCTCCCAGGTGCTGACCAGTAAGAATTCCAGCACCTCCTGGGAGTTACCTGACAAGTGCCGGGATGCCTCTGCCTTCCCACAATAGCCTTGAACGCACTTGGCATGTGCCTGATTCCTTCTATTAGGGCTTCTTTCCTTCTGATTTGGGAGGGGGTGCTATGAGCAGGCAGCTGGGTTGGAGCCTATCTGTGGGGAGGCTGCTCAGATGGGCACCAGATGAGAGGAAACAGCCTCCAGAAAAGGAGGAAATGGACACTGACCAGCATCTACCATGGGCTCAGTACAACAGTATCTCATCTATTAAACTTTATGATAGCCTTGTTGGGAAGGTACCATTAGCCCCATTTTCCAGGTAAGGGCGTTGAGGATCAGGGTCTGACCTGCCCAAGGTTACACGGCTTCGAAGTGGCTGAACCAGGATCCAAAGCCCAAACCCCAAACTCCTTCCACCCCACGGTGCCCATTCTCTGGTGGGCATCTCGTCATTTTGCAAAACAGCTTCAGTCTTAAGGTGGTGCTGCATTACTCACCTTGGAGATGTGGGAAACTCACAGGTTGTTGCCCAGTCCCTGCCAACCAGGGATCACGAGGACCCCTGGACCCCTGGGATGGGCCCAGCATACATCAGCTAGAGGGGGCCCTCCAGGTGTCTCCCACCAACTCTCTCCCCATCTCACAGGAGTGCCCCAGTGGTGTGGTCAATGAAGAAACTTTCAAACAGATCTACGCTCAGTTCTTCCCTCATGGAGGTGAGTCTGACTTTTAAAAAGTTTCTGTCCAGCTCCCGCTCCGGCACCAAGTTCACTCTTCTTTGTCATCTGCCCCCTCCCCATGGTAGGAGAGACCTCAGAGAAGGTTACCTCCCTTATTATAATAAAATATGGGATTCTCTCAAGCTTTAGCAGAAAAGAGCTCTGAAAAAGGGCCCTCTTAAGTGGATATCAATATCCCAGATTGGGCAATGGAGTTTCAGAGAGGTTAAGCAGTTTAGTCAAGATCACACAGCTAATAAGGAGCATAACCATGATTAGACCCCGTAAGTGTCTGACGGAAAGCTTTGTCATGTTGGCTGCACCGTTGTGCCAGACGCTTTCTGTTCCTTTCCTTAAAACAACTGAGTCAAGCTGAAACTTACCAGAGACTATAAAAATAAACTAATCCAAAAGATGCAGGGAGCATAAGGCTGTACTTATAAAGCCAGGTGAGTGAGTGTGCCAAGTCCACAGCACCTGCTCTGTCACACGGCCTGACTCCTGCAATAACCTACTCTGGCCTCCCCGGCCTAGGACCACGTGGGTGGCTCCTCCTATGACCTCCGTGGGTCGCTTGCCACCTCACATTCTGCCCCCAGGAGCCATCTTCTGCACATCCTTCCCTGGATCCTGACAAAATGGAAATCCAAGAATCCCAAACACTTCTTGGGGTTCTCATGAGTCGCTTTGACAGAAGACAGATGGCCTCCCCAGGGGTCATACCCAGTGCATGGCCCCACTTCCTACCCAGTGGTCCCTTGCAGGCCCACAGAATCACAGTTTATTGAGTTCTATCAATAAACTATCTATAAACTGTTTGTTTATGAAGTTTTGACTATGTGGCAGGTACTTGTGTAGTTTAATTTCCTTTCTTAAAGATTTTAAGAAATGTCTTGCCACATCCCATTTTACAGAGAAGGGAAAGCTGATGCTCAGAGAGGTTGAGTTAGATGCCTGCAGTCACACAGCTAAAGTTATTAAAGACAGAGCTATTATCCAAGCCCAGGTCTGTCTGCTCCCAAGTGCGTGCTTACTCCATGGCAGTGCCCTGCTTTTCAGAATATCTTATCCATGCAATCACCTAGTATTACACACAGAGAGAGGCAGGGATGGACGAGGGTGTGTCTTGGCTATTGCTAGAACTTCCCAAAGAAGTGAACTCCATTCACACCAGCGGGCTCTCCCACTTCATAATTTTCTCCTTTCTGTCACCCCAGCATCCCCTCCCCTCTTTCTTGTTGAAATCCTGCCTCTGTCTTTAAATGCTCTCTCCCCTCTGCAGAGCCCCTGCTCCCCTCACCTGCCCTTCCCTCTCTCTGCCTTGCAGATGCCAGCACGTATGCTCATTACCTCTTCAACGCCTTCGACACCACCCAGGCAGGCTCCGTGAAGTTTGAGGTATGCTCGTCTCCTGGACTCACTCGGAGGGGTCCCCTGGTTCTGCTTCACCTCTCCCCCTAATCCACCGGGTGGTACGGGAAGGGCTGAATCATCAAATGCTCTCAGTCAAAACAAAGAAATCTTTATCCATATAATAAGCATTTCCTGAAGAAGCAACTGTCCCTCGCCGCCCCCACCCAGGAATTTATTATTAGTCAAGAGAGAAGAGTTTAAACAGCTTGCACGTACACTGAACTTACCATGTACCAGTCTCTACCTATTACTCATTTAATCCTTACAATAACCCTATTAGGTAGGATTTTATTATTACTAAATTATAAATTATTACAATTTACAAAAGAGGAAAGTAAGACAAAGAGAGACAGTGACTTTCCCATGGTCAAAAACTAGTAAGTGGCAAAGGAGGGATTCAAAGTCAGGTCGTGTTTCTCCAGAGGCCACATTCTTAGCCAGTAAACTCTACATTGCAGCAAAGGGATGTGGCGCTGACAGAGGAGGCTGTGCCAGCCTAGGTCTGGAAGTATCAGCACACACGGGACTCCACCTTCCTCAAGGGGCTCCTCCCAAAGGTGGGGCAAGGTCGGGAATAGAAGCGGGGAGCTCTTCACTGAGCTCAGCCTTACCCTTCAGGGAACAAGGGGACAAGGGCGAGACCATCCCCGTGAAAGCCATCACAAAGTCGGACCCAAAGAAGGAGCGTTACCCCCACCCGATGGCTTTGTGGTAAACGTCACTTGTACCTTTTCCACTTCTCAGGACTTTGTAACTGCCCTGTCGATTTTGCTGAGAGGAACCGTCCATGAGAAACTAAGGTGGACGTTTAATTTGTATGACATCAACAAAGATGGGTACATAAATAAAGAGGTAAGTATCCCCAGAACTATAGGAGCACCTAATGGTGAGGATAAAATTGTTGTGTGAGGAGGGCTCTAGTTTGGGGCCAACAGAGATGGCTCCTGGCAAAATAGAGAAGGCCACCTCTGAACTCCCCCGTTGCCCCATAAGTTCCGAGGATTTCAGAACCAATTAGGCAGCTTTGCGCTCACCGGTGTCGATCACTGGCTTTCGTGTAAAGAGTTACCTTTCCCAGGGGAACCTGCATTTTAATGGGTTAACAGCCACAAGTTAAAGCTAAAAGTTGGAATGGCAAAATTATAGGCGTCTCCTAGAAAAGAGAAGGAGATTTTGAAGAGGAGGACACTAAAATTGTTTCATATTGGCCACAACCTATTTTGTCTACTAATAAACCCACAGAAGAAGGTGATAGATGGTGCAGCCATCACTATAGAAATCCTCACAAGTCATTTCTGAATTGTCACTCCTTGTCACTTTAGAGCCTCACAGTACTTATGCTGTGTAACCAGTGACATACCTGCAGGTCTATCTAAAAACTT
>JAQZBX010024457.1:8435-30252 GCA_029593785.1 Cabassous unicinctus
AGCAGCAAGGGGGGGGGGATAAATAAAATAAAATAAATAAATCTTTAAAAAAAAAATAAAAAATAAAATAAAATAAATAAAAATAATAATAATAGGGTCTTAGGGAAACAGGTGTAGTACAGTGGTTTGAGCGCCTGCTTCCCATGTACGAGGTCCTGGGTTTAATCCCCAGTACCTCCTAATGTGATAATAATAATGATAATAATAATAACCATGTATTATATGGGAATCCTGTATCTTATGCATGATCTTTCTGTAAACCCACAACTTCTCTAATAAAGAAAACAAAACAAAAACACTACCACCATTACCTCAACCCAAACCCAAAGACTCCTGTTTTCTTAGCTTATTGCTTCCAAAGTAAACAAAGGATACTCCACAGGTAACGCTGACAAACTTGATGTACAATGAGAAAAGAAAAACATTTGATGCCATAAAAGGGTGGGGGGACATATCAGACTGTATGTATGTATGTATGAATGATTATTATTATTCTACACATACAGTCCTTCCATGACTATCCTTTTTTCTACAGCAATTTCACCCTGGCCCACTGTTTGCAGACATAGAAGTCTTGGACCTGATGGAGCAAACAAAGGGGTGGGGGTGGGGGGTGTCGGGGGTTCGGCATATTTGAATGGTAGGACTATTCATCTTTATTTGGCGTTTGTTAATTAACTCAATCCAAAATCAGCTGCATTAGTGCTTCAGCGAGGGATATCATAAAACACTGACATGCACACGCACACACACACACACACAGAGGTTTGACTGTGGATGCTACAAGGATGAAAAGGCATTTTATAAGCTTTAATGAACAATATAAATGTCAGTTGTACTTTACAAAATTGAAGAATAATTACTGTTTCCTCCTCCAGGACAAAGTGGGACAATATTATGTTATATGAATAGGAAGTTTTTAAACAATAAGAATAAAATTTTTCATTTTACAGAATTCAGTTTGGTACCAATTCTCCTGCACCTCTCACAACACTATCTCAGAAAAGAGAAGAGGAGCTGTGAAGCACAACTAGAACATTAGGCTTAAAACAGATAAGCCTAGTAATCTTAATTTTATCCACTGTAGTCAAGTCAATTACCAACTATGTAATTGAAGATAATGACTGTCTCATAAGCTTGTTAAGTATATGAAAAGTATGATGAAAATAATATTCAGTAACATACCCCCCAAATTACTTTTATGGAAATAAGCCAGTCTTTTCAATTACACACACACACACACACACACACACACACACAAATTACCCACTTCACAGGGATTTAATCTTGGTCAAATATTTTTCAGGTCCTTTAACTGGAAGGAAGCAGTGTGCTTTTATGTACTCATGTAACAAACACTGAAACTAAGTGAAACCTTTAGCAACTGCTTTTTTGTTATAGACAGCATACCTAGGTAAAGAACTCCTTTGGAACCCCCCCCCCCCCCAAAAAAAAAAAACTCTGGCTATCAAACAACATTCTCCACAAGTTTGGTAAGACCTGAAAGCATATAGCCAAAAACCATTAAACAACTGCTGAAATCATATAATAATAAACTGTTTTCATCTACTATAATTAACTCAAAAATAAGCTGACACTATTTACTACTTCTATTATGTAAATGGAAATGTATCAGGTCAGTTTTACACATGTAGTTAATTCTACAGACTATAGAACTGTGCCTGAGTTAAAACTGCATCTGCTTACCACAAATTTTTAAACACTCAACAAAGTATGATCCCCCATATAACAAGGTTCATGGCATATGCAATAAGCTTGACTTTGATATTAACCTTAATCATATCTTTTTTTAAAAGTCTGACTAGTCAATAACATAAAAACCATGTTCATCTTTGCCTATAAATACACTTGGATTCTCTCCGTTTTCAACATCTATTACTGTTAATTGTTGACAAGATACCATAATAATGGCCTTAGCATTTAAAAATCACAACGACCTTTTACGGTATACTTCTCTCTTAACTATTTTAAATATTTTATTTATTTCATGCAGATCAGGAATCTTCAGGTGAGTAAAAGGTAGGCATTTACATTACCATCCTTTGTTATATCAACTATCACCAAGTAGTTCTCTAACAAATATCTTTTCCTTTTCTAAAAAACTATTAGTATTATAATTTTAAAAATTTAACCCACAAGGTTTTTTAAAATCACTATTTAGAAGGCAACCACACTTAAGAGCATTTGTAACTTCATCCAGTGGTGCTATGGGCCACACAATTATTAACAGTAAAAAGAGAGCTTTTGTTTTAGTAGAAACACTGTACAAAAAAACCATTTCAAGCCATGCATCCTAACTCATCCCACATACCTAAAAAGTTGTCTTCAAATTAATTTATCTTGGAAAGTTGATATAGTTCCAAAAGCTGAAATATTTACAAGCTGAAAACAGCATGAAGGTTGTGTAATGATACCCCCCACCTCCACCCCCGCAAAGATTCATTCCATGGAAACTTTTATGTAACACCTAACTTTAAATATTATTTCCATGTTTTTGGCTCTCAGAACTAAAATCTGGACAAGTTAACTGAATAAAGATCTGGAAATAAGTGATTAACTTCACTACACTTAGTTTTATAGAGGTATGGAAAACATTTTTGCCAAATCCATCAAGCTTCAGTCACTCTACCTCAACCACCCAGTATTATCTTTTATGTCTTCAACACAAACCCTCTACTTCCATGGTCCATCTCCTTACTGATATCCACACTATGGCTGTCTCTCCAACTAGATTCAAGGCTCCTTGAGAATAGGCATGATTATTCTTCACTGCTTTTGATTTCTCTTAGACAAGTAAGCCAGCATGGATATTCAATAGATGTGCAATACTTAAACACAAAGTACTATTTAGAATAGAACTGTAAATCTTAGACAATTAGAAGGGACTTCAGAAAACAGGACTTAGTGTCCAGGTCTCACTCACAGTCTAGTGGTCTTCAGATTACATCATTACTTCTCTTCCAGTCTTTTCTACATGAATGACAAGTCATCTAGTCAAATGCTTACTCAAATTCTTTTTGTACAGAGTAAGTACCAAACCCCCCCAGTCAGTAAAATCATTATTTATATTACGCAGAAATTAAGACCTAGCAATATACATTAAGTAATTCTTAAAAACCTATTTCTAAACCTTTTAAATAAATGCCAATATTACACAATATGAGAGAAATAAGGGTCAAAAAGCAACAAAAGATTCTGTATACGGCTAACCATTAAAATTCAGCTCCAACAGATGATATGCCACCTCCATCTAATAGTGTTTTGTTTGGGCTTGGAATAAATAAATCTAAATTTGACTCGCTTAAATTCCAATTATTCACAGCATTGTTTCTGAAAAAGTCTGTCTTGCAAGCATATACATCAAACTTATGATCCTAATTTTCACATCAAACTACAAATGAATCAGCATAATAGCTTTCTAATAACTCTTTTCACTAACACAAAATGCTAATATGACATTCCACAATTCTGTACTAAAATGAAATGCTGAAAACTTAATTTTGAGAAGGGAAGTTTAAAATGTTCAAAGTGGAGATAATAATTTTCTATTCTTTAGAAAACTGACTTAACAAGACCTTAAAAATACAACATAGCTAATAGATTACTCGACAATTAGGCTACCAGTTTCCCCCAATCTCTAAGGAAAAATAAAACAGATCATATAAAAATCAAAGTTTGGTGTTATTAAGTGAACTACAGCATTCCATTTTCAACATCTGTGAATACATTTAAACTCCAAGCGCAGTGTCTAGAATACTGTTAAGAATTCAATCGAGAGCTATTATTATTAGTCCTACAACTTGCACTAAAAAACACAATCAAGCAACTTTTTCAACAGAGACAGGATACAAAACTTGCCGCTCTTCCAGCTTGCTCATTTAAAAATAAATGGCAAAATGCCAAAAATGTTAAGCTTAGAGACGGGTTTCAGACTACCCAATTTGAGTCAGCATATAAATCACAGATTAAACCGCCACTTGATTTCCAATCCAAAAGCTCCTTATGTAGTGTGACTCACCAAATTCTCCATTTCTTCCAACTATGAAGAAGTACACTTTATACTCCTCCCCATAACTACCACCATGACCTTCGTGGAAATTAGGTTTCATATTAATTTAAATTTCCTTAAAAATTCACTTTAAATAGGTGTCTGAAGAAGATCGTTCGATGAGTTTAATACAAATCGCCCAGAATAGTACTAAAACATGGATTTCAATAAAATGCTAGGCGCTAATCTCTGTCGTGATGACCATGAACCTACTCCTGGATCTAGCCTACTAGCTTGCCTTTAAGGACTTCTCTGGACAGCACTGCACCTGAGAATTAAGCCTAAGTACAAGTAAGAAGCCCTCACAGTAGAGGCCCAGGCCGCCAAACCCAAGTCCTCCTACCCGGATCTCAAAACCGTCCACGACCCTGACACACAGGATCTCCGCTCCCCGGCTACTTCGCCTGGCGCCAAGGCCGGGAGGCTCAGAACCCCCACAGTCGGGCAAACGGCGCCATTTTAAGCGGCGTCGGCGACAACCAATCCCTGGGCTGGAGGCAGGGGGCGCCGGGTCGCTCGGGAGATGCCACCGGGCAGCGCCCGGCGCCGGTCTGGGAGGAGCTGGGGGCCCGGGACCGCGGCCTCCGCCATGTTGCACCCTCCCCGCGGCCGTCACCTTCTCGTGGGCTCAGCCCCGCGGCGGTTCCCGCAGCTGGAGCGTAACTTACCTTCTCGCACAGGCTCTTGACCTGGGATTCGGACAGCTGCTTGCATTCGTTCAGCTGCTCGATCCACTGGTCCAGCTCCTTGGTGAACACCTTCTCGTCCATGATGCCACCCGCCCGAACCCGCTGCCGCTCCGCGCTACTCCCGCGCCACCGCCCGCACACGGGCTACACACACACACACACACCGCCGCCGGTTCCCGGGGTACTACTGCGGCTATTGGCGGTTGCTTGGCGTTAGCGCTGGCCCGCTGGCTCGCTCTGCCGTGCCCGGCCGCTGGCCGCTGCGCCTCCTCCTCTTCTCGCTCTAGCTCCGGAGCTCAGCTCTGTAATGGCGGCCACCCGGCGTGGTGACGTCACGCCCGGCGTCAGAAGGCGGAGAGGTGCGGAGAAAAAAGGGACTGAGACACGAGCTGCGCAACTGCAAATCGACGCTGATCTACCGCAAAAGTGGACAGGGGGCGGAAACTAGGGACCACAGCGCAGGCGCAATGTAGCTGGCAGATAACCGAGGCACCTTCGCGTTTAGGGCGTGGTCTCCCAAAAGAGGTGGGGGTGGGGTGGGGAGAACTGAGTCCGAGCAAGCGCAATGCTAGCAGTAGTGATTAGGGTCGAGCCCCAGAGCGCTATGCCCTGCGAGGCGCCGGCGCGGATCTAGCGCAGGCGCAGACCGGGTGAGTGGGGGTTCTCCTAGATGCCTGAGACTTTCCCTTGTGGGGGAAGACTTGGTAATACACTTCAGCGGTTCACCTGAGACTGGCGGCCAGCTCCCGGAAACGAGAATTGCTACCCTAAGGCCCCTCTATCGTGCGTCAGCGCTGGAATTGCGTGGGATCCCCACATCTTTGGAGGCAGGGACGCGGCGCCGAGTGGCAGTCTGGTTGGAGTGAACACCCCCGCCTCTGGGCGCGGCCGGTAGTTTGTAATTAGGTTACTCGTAGGCGGTGAAGGGTGTACTTGTTGGGGGAGTTCCCCACAGTGCACCTGACTCCCCTAGCAAACACCTGTCCCCGGACCTAGGTGTCTCGTCAGGCGTGATGACCGGGGCCGAGGCTTGGGGCTTCTCTCCGGGACTCGAACAGCGCCTCGCTTCCGCACACCCCCATCTGGCCTTGTGCCCTTTCCTCCGACTCCAGTTTTCCCTAGGAATGAGAGACACCCTCCCCCCAAACCCTGCCCGCCCTTGCCAATTTTCTGGAGGGGGAGGCCGCAGAAGATGTACGCACCCTTTCAGACCGTTTCCGGTTGCTGGTAAAAGGGACTCTGATCCGCACTTGAAAGAAAGCTCAGATACCCTAAAATGGGACCTCGTTTGGGTTTTGCGAAACGTGTTCACATTCCATTGTTCCAGCATTCACGGAAATATTTGACTCTGGAGAGTGTCAGCCAAGTACCAGATACCAGCCCTAGGGAGAGAGGGGTCATCCAAACAGTCAAGGTACCCTGCCCTGGTGGAGCTTGCATTCTCCCAACAGTACTGGATTAAAATGGTTTGGGGAAAGGCAAAAGAGAGATTATGATGCCTCCAGGATCTGAGAGATAGAAACTTTGCAAAGGATATTTGGCCATGAAGGCCAGGACAAGAGCTGAACTTGGGTACGTGTCTTCTGGGTCCTCTGCCCCCAACACAGCGCGACCGCAGGCAAGCACTGAGCTAGGCACTAAGGGAGAGCGCTGGCTTTCTCAGCTCAGAGGACATCATCCGGACCAGCAGCCTGAAACTAGGCCTTGGAGACCCGGATTAGCCAATGGAGGGGCTGAAAATCCTTCATCCAAGATAACCTGCTTAGCAAGGCCGACTGGCTTGGCCTTTCCAAGCTGGAAATTGCCGTTCTGCTTTCCCGTTATTCCTCCCACTAGTGTGCCCAGAAGAGAGGCCCTCAGATCTCTGCAGAAGGCTTATCACACACTTAATTTAGCAGACTGGGGAAAAGTCTTTATAGCCCAAATTCTGACCCTGTTTTGCAGTAACATCCTCCAAAAATAGTTAAGACCACGTGGAATAATGAGGAAAAAAATCACCACTTGGTACCCATAATTATAAAGCCATGCCCAGTGTGCTATCCCATCAGATCCCTCATTGCTGCCCTGTACCTGTGTGAGAACTGATCCTGCCTGATAGGGCAAGAAGCAGATAGTTATTCAGAACAGGAACTTGCCCAAGTGCAGAAAGTTGGCCACTTTCACATAGCTGATCTCCCAGGGACTGAAATATGGAACATGGTCCATCTAATTTCTCTTTGCCTGGGTTCTTTTACCTATAAAGATGATGTTAGGTTGGTAGATTAAACAAGTATTAAGCACCCACTATGTGCTAAGTTTATAATGAGTGGGTTTTTCTAAAGTACTTGGCACTCCTTGTTGTTTGTGTTAATGTAGGTGCTATTTATTTTATCTTGATGCAGATTACTTGGCTCTCCAACACCATAAAATGGAGGGAAGATATAATTATATGTACTTAAAATATCCTGCCAAATAATTAGATGCCATGACTTAACTTCTTAAGGAATGAATTCTAGGAAGCTCTCATTAGTAATCAGGTAGTGAAGTAAAGCATACATGATTATAAACAATACAAAACTAAATTATTCAGAATATCTCTTCCTTTAGAAGAAATCGGGAATATTCTTACTCTATAGAACTCAATGGATCTGAAAATTCAGTTTGATTAATTTGATCTTGACTAATTTGATTTGACTGACTCAATTCTAGAACTGAGGAATACTTGAAACAAAAATTTTAAAGCAAATCAATTGAATTGTCCTTTTAATTTTTTGGCAAAAAGCAGAGAGTGAATTAAAGCAAATATGGTTTAAGGAAGAATCTTTGCTCAGATGGCAAATGTCAGTATAAAGAGAATCTGAATGTTGCCTATGATGTTTAAACATGGCTATAAATTAAAAAAAAACATCTAATGATGGGTGTGGGGTTAGAAGGAGGATAACCTTGAGCAAATGTCTGTGTAACTGGCACTCTTAGCCAAGATATAAAAATTGACATTAAGCATGGAGAAGGAATGAGATGTATCTTATTTGTCAGCAATTCTCTTAGCCTTACCTTTTGTTTATTTTGCTGTTGTTCTTTCCAGTTCCCTGACTTCTAAATTTTCTGAGATAAAAAGTAACCTGAGTTTGAATTCTGGTTCTGCAACTTCTTGTCAACTTCTTAGAATTTGACAAGTTACTTAACTTTTCTGAGTCTATTTTCTCATCTATAAAATGGGGATAATTGTAATAGCCAAATAAAAGGGTTCATCTGAGAATTAAATGAATGTCAGGGTAAAACACCAACACAGTGTATCATAAATGCTCAATAAGTGTTAGATATTAATTTTTGTTTCCAAGTGATCTCTGTTTCTAAATACCCTCTAATGTCAGCTGGAGCCCCTCAATGTCTGTCTTTTACACAGTGAAATATGTAGTGGCCTTTGGAAACAGAACAAAAAAGCATCAGAAAACATCAAGTGGAGACAAAATGGGGATGGGGAGGAGAATGAAAGGAGAGGTGGAGATGGAACAAAAAGAACACCATCAAGCAGACATTCAGAAGGCTTGTATAGAGAGAAAGTCACTTGGAAATAAATCCAAGAATTAATACAGTTGGTCAGTCTCAGAATCTTATATCAGAAAAGGGTACCATATCTGAAAAGGATAACATGCCCTTTGCTCCAAAGCCTTCCAAGCTCCAGAAGCCCCAAATAAAGGTCTGAACAGTCAACATATTAGTAGCTCTGCCCACAAGAAGCCAGGCATGCCCTGGTCATTTGGGCCTACCCAGCCACCAGAAGAGTTCTTCACTCAGCATGTGCAATGGTGCATGCAATGCATTGCTATCTATCCTTATTCCTCTCCTTTGTCATTTGCAAGAAAAATTAAGCTTATATTTCCCTTTCACCTGGAATTAGAATTTTATAAATGTGGTCAAAATTTTGTGGTCAGGAATTTTGCCAGAGATATAATACAGCCCTTTCCCCTAGCTAGTGCAGTATGGCTTAAAAAAAAAAAAAAAAAAAGAGCGAGAGAGCACACACAAAAGAAATGACCATGTCCCCTGGTGATGCCTATGACATTCAAATACCAGTCATAGTTACAAAAGGAAATTTTTTCCCTGTTGCAGAAAAAAAAATCTCAGAAATGAAAGGTGAAGTTCATCACTTCAGAAGGCTGTGTAAACTTTAAAAACACTGTCACCAACTCTGCAACTATAAAAAATCCTATCATAGAAGTGTGTTTATTGACATAGGATATTATTTGCAATATACTAAATGAAAAAAGTACCTTATAAAACAGTATGTATGATATAACCCCAATTTTATGAAATATACATTATAAATATATGTTTATAAGAGACTATGGAAAGATAGGAAAGATACACAGTGTTTTAATATTGGTTGTTTCTGGTGAGTGGGCTTGTTTTTTATTTTCATCTTTTTGCTTATTTAATTCTTCTGTAATGAGTACATATTGCCTTTATAATTGTGGAAAACATTCTTCAGAATGTCAGAGTAAACATGACAAGGCATCTTTTGGGGGAATCACAAGTCCCTAAAACATGTAGCCAATAGTTCTGCTAAATATTCCACTATGCCCTGGAATATTACTCAAGAGACTCTGCTTTCTTATAGGAAGAAATCTCAGCTTGCCAATGGCCTTCTCACAAAGACTTTTCTCCCACTATAAGGTCTTCCCCTCAGCTCAACCAGTTCCCTTCCTCCTTCAGACCCAACTTGTGCTCAACCATTCCTACTTTCTACCGTTGCTCACTTATGTTCCTGCTCCCTAAATTGTCCCTTTTTATCTATCCAAACTCTGTCATTCAAGATCAACTCAAGCTCTGCACACTCTGAAAAGCATTCTCTGATGGCTCTAGGTCTTTCTTGATTGGGGGTACCGAATAGATCAGCAGAAGAGACTTCCAGTCTGGTGGACAGCACAGGGACCTGGCATTTGGCATAGCAGAAGGATATGAAGAGAGGAGGAGTAGGTGGGCCCATGTAAGGTGTTCCTTAAAGACTCCCAAAAACATTGGAGGAGAGGGACACTTTCCAGGGAGCCGAGGGAAAATCTGATCATATTTGTCCTTAATCGTCCAGATTAACAAGTTCACTAATGCTCTAAGCTTGACTCCAGGAAAGACTGAAAAATCCAATTCCCCAAAGCAGGTGAATTTGGAAGCTTAGAGGCATCTAAGCAGTGCTGTGAAATTCATTTGCAAAGATAGATAGGCCCATACTGCTCTCCTGTATGGTAGGAGGAAAAAACTCCCCTCACAGGAGCATTGGTTCTCTAAACTTACAGAAAGACAGCAGGCAGGGAGATCCCTTACTACCACGCACTTAATGTGCTCATCTTTAAATTCTGATTCTGGAGGAGGATATTGGAATTGGGCCTCCAAATAAAAGAAGGAGCAGACAATGGATATTCAGATAGGAGAAAATTAGTGGGCAATTTAGTGTCTACAAATTAATGATTGATTCTTTGAGGAAGGATGCTAATCAGCTGTCTACATCTTTGGAGGAACAGGCAAGAGGAATGAACCTCTGTCAGGTAGTAATAAATAATAGGGGTCAGCATTTTTAAGCCGTTTCTATGTGTCAGGTACTATTCTAAGTGCTTCCCATGTATTATAGCATTTATTCTTCACCACTTATGAGATAGGTACTATAATTATCCTTATTTTACAGATGACAAAATTGAGGCCCAAAAAGATTAAACAACTTGTCCAAGGTAAGATAGCTAGTAAGAAGAGGAACTGGGATTTGAGTTTAGACAGTCTGGCTTCAGCACCCAAACCCTTAACTACTATACAGCCTTTAGCATTGGATCACAAGTGATTTTCATGAAGGGAAGACCTTGACTATTTTATCATATGACAATTCCAATGCCTAAGAATTTCTAAGGATTGAGCATATAACCCATGTTCTTAATGGTTCCAGCTTAGTGAGGACACCCTGTGGCCCAGCCTACCACATCAACCCAGTGTTCTCAAATATGCCCATTGCCCTTCCACTGCTTTCTCCCTGTATCATCCTCTTTTGCTCCCTTTTCTCCTCCTCCCTTTCTTCTCCTGACATACCCCTTTTTCTTCTTTCTCTCCTATTCCTCTTTATGCCCAGCCTGCTGGCTAACCCAGAGGCAGTGTTTGACTTCTCTTTTGGCACTCAAAAAGGCTGGTGGTTCCTGAGCTACCCCTTTCCAAGTCACCTTATTTGAGGATGAGATCCTCCCCAGTCCATGAGTTGAGCACTTGAGTCCAGCTGGGACAGGTAGCCAAGGAAGCAATGGTAAGAAAAGAGACCAGACAATTCTGAAAGCGATTAGCCCTACCCAGCCTGGGTGCTTTCTCCCCACAGCAAGGATTATCAGTTACCCCAGGGGATTGGTTTGCCTTCTCTTTCAATCAAGGAAATACAATATAGACAAAACTTTTTTTCTCCCAGGAACTAATTGTAGTGTAAGGGGAAAAGAACTGGGTTTATACCACCTCTGCCACCGTCAATCTGTATGACTTTCAACACATTCTTTCCCATCAGTTTCCCCATCCAACAAAGTAGAGATTGGACAATACTAGGGAGTTCTCAACTTAGGATTCATGGGTGGGTTTCCGGGGCAGGGAGGGATCCATCAACTCTGAAACGATAATGTATAGGGTTTTTCTTTTTTTTATTTAAATTTTATTGACATAATTGTAGTCACATGCAGTTCTAAGAAATAGTACAGAGATCCTATGTACCCTTTACCCAGTTTCCCCAGTAGTAAAATCTTGCAAAACTACAGCATAATATCACAACTGGGATATTGACATTGATACAATCCACCAATCTTATTCAGATTTTGCCAGCTTTACATGCATTCATTTGTGTGTGTGTGTGTGTGTGTTTATTTAGTGTTACACAATTGGGAATTTTCTTTTGCATGTGATTTTTCTGAAGAAATGTCCTTAGTTTTCATCAGAGTCTCACAAAATAGTAGATCCCAAAAAAGGGTCAATTCCCCACTCTGGGAATTCGAAAAGACCATCCTCCCAAGCCCCTACAACTCTGTTCCAACAGCCAGCATTTAATTAGCACTTATCACATGGCAGGCATAGGGATGCATGTGGGGCAGGGGCGATAGGGAGAGGTGCAGGAGAAGGAGAGAAAACCCAAAGTTGCCTAATAAACAGTCCACCAAGCTTTTACTTCAGCAGGGGAAGACAGACAGAGAGGTAAACAAATCATTTATTAAACTGTACAGAAGAAGGGTGGCCTTGTTGCTTGGGGCAGCTGGGGAAATGTTTCCACAGAAGCTGATGCTTGAGCTACATCTTGAAGGATAATCCAGAATTCTTCAGCTGAGAAGAGAAGAACTAACTGTTAAAATATTTTCTTCAAAAATCATATCTATTCTAGATGTTTTTAAGGAAACATAGGAAACCATGCCTACATTTGTTTATTCCTCAATGTTAAGGTGTCAAATTCTTCAACTCCCCGGTGCAGGTGTAGAGGCCAAGGGATTTTTTCCCCCTGAGTCTATTTTCCACCGTCTTGTCCATATTGGATACCAGATCCTGCCTGTTCAGCTTGGGAAAGGCGTTTTATCTCTGGCGCCTTGAACACACATCAGAGCTTATATTTAAACCATGAATGATGAGAAGAGACCGCTGCAAAGTCTCTGGCTCTGTCCCCTTCCCACAACACCCTCCCCCTGTCTACCGAAGGCTCTGAAAGCCAATCCTGCGGTGGCTGGTGGCAGTCAGAGCCCGTCAGAGCCGTGAGTGAAACAGCTCCGCTCTCCAATCCGTTCTCCGCTCCCAGGGATATCGTTTTCCACGAGCGCTTATCAGAAACCCTCAGCGACTGGGTGTCCCAGCTCCTCCGTCTGCCCTCCCGGTGTTCACGCGTTGGCTACCTTGAGTAGGCTTTGGCTCAGACACCCCGTGGGGGCCTCTTCCTCTGTTTGGATTTCAGGTTCTGCGTCAAGGCTGTTCAGTTCCTCAGTGAGAACATTCTCTGGGGTGCGGCCATCCCTGCGTCAGGGAAACCGAGACCACTGGACACACCTTTTGGAACAGCCCCCTAAGAGGCCTGATTCAAGGCTCCACTTATGACTTCTGTGTCCTCATGCAAATTATTTAAACCCCTAAACCTCAATATCTTCCTCTGTAAGATAGGATTCAAATAGCACTTTCCTCATAGAGTTATTTTAAGAATTAAATAAATTAACCCATGTAAAACTCTTAGCACATAAGTACTCCATCTACATTAGCTATTAATAGTCTCTATTTTTATAATAAATTATTTCTAATTATAAAAGAATAATGATCATTGTAGAAAATATGTGAACTACTGGCAAGTTTAAGGAAGAAACAATCATACCATCTAGAGTTAAGGGCTATTACCATTTTGGTGTATATCTTCCCAGCTTTTTTTCTGTGCGTATACCTACTTATGGGAAATAAAACACCGGGTTCATCCTGTGTAGGTCTGTTCTACAACCTGTTTTATTTTACTGATATGTGTATATTCCCATATCCCTAAATACTTTTTGAAAACAATATTTTTTAAAGACTACCTAGTTTTCTAGCATATAAATGTAACCCAATTTGTATAACTAATCCCTTGGTTTGGTGCTTAGGTTGTCTCCTATTTTTATCCTTATAAATAATACCTGGTAAATGTCCTTGTTCATAAATTTTTGTGCATATTTCTGTTCATTTCCTTAGGATAAATGCTTAGAGTGTAATGATTGGGCCAAAGGCTATATACCCTATATACATGTTTAATGTTAAGTACACAGAATTGGACTAACCATAATCCTTGGTTCATGACACACACTCTCATCACTGGTACATGGATGGATGGCCCAACTTTGTTAATTTAGGTAGTAAATTCATTAATTTTAATAACGTAATCGATACCTGTGAAACCACAACCCAAAACAAAAGCTAGGACCTCAACAATAACCAATAGCTAACCATAACCTCTGCCCTCAACCATATCCTCGTGTACCCCATCCAAGGGGACCGTCATCCTGAATCCTATGTTCCTTTCCATGCTTTTCTTTTTATATAGTTTTATTATTGCACCTGTAAATATTCTTAAAGAGTATTTTTAAATTATTCTTAGCTTTATAAAAAGGTTACCATGCTGTATGTAATCTTTCAGGACTTATTTTTTCACTTAATATTACTTTGCTAAGATCCATCCATGTAAATGCATTTCACAATATACATCCATTTTGACTGATATAAAATAATCCTATGTGTAAATAAACCATGGTTTATTGTCCATTCTCCCACTGATGTAAAATTGCCGTTTCAAGGATTTTGCTCTTGTACACACTGCTGCTAAGAATATTACTATAAGTGTATCCTGTTGTACATGTGCAAGAGTTTCTCTACGGAATCAATTTACACTCCTATCAGCCATAGATGAGTGATCTCCTGGATCCGCACCCTCTGGTATTCACGTTTCTGTGGTTTTTTATTCATGTTGTCAGCTGGCTCTCCAGATGGTTGGATCAATTTACCTCTCCTCTAGCAGTGTATGAGAATGTCCATTTCTTCAAACTCTTTCCAAAACAGGTAATCATTTTAAATTTTGGACCATTTGACAGAAGAAAAATAATAACCTCTCTGCTTTTAACTTGTGGCAAGCTACCGACTTCTCTAAAAGCTGAGAGAGAAGGGTTTTGGCTCAGACAATTGTTCCCAGCCTGATAACTTCAGTGACATTTCTGGGACTAATTCCCCCGTGGCTCAGCTGCTTTCCCATGTCCTAAAAGAGGTGACACAGTTGCTGTAGGGGAGTGAGGGGGGCCATGGTGGGAAAGAAGCCCAACTCAGCACAGTGAACCCTTGTCTCCTGGTCCCAGCTCCTGCCAGGGTCAGATCACTTGTCCTTGATGAATCAAGCACTATTTCCCCCTCCCCACCACCACTACTGAGAAAAGCCAGTTTAATACTACCCTTTTGTTATTTGAATTGATAAATTTAAACCTCCTTCCCTGCTCTGCCATAGAAGAACTTTCTATTTTGGGCTTTGTGACATAGCCAAAACCAAGCAGAGAGCAGCAGGATGCAGTGTGAGTTAGTCTTTCTTCAAGGGAGGGAAAGAACCCACAAGCAAAGAGAGTGACCATCCAAAATGTATCATCTGCATAGCAACATGCAGCCTATTTGCCTGCCTTTCTGCTGACAGATATATTTCAAGGCTGAAAATTGAACACTACCTAACCTTCAGAGTAAGCTGATGAATTAAGGCTGAACCAACAATTTCTCCAATTCAATTCAATTCACCAAGAATTTACTGATGCCCCCTTGTGTACCCAGTGCTGGGCTAGGCACTGTCTGGGTAAATAATTATGTCTTTCAGGGTTTTTTTATCCACCAAAAATTATACTGATTTGAGGAATGCCCAAAACATCTGCCTAAAAATACGATTTCCTCTGCTACAGTATTTCTGTGCCTGAAATATCTACCACTGGGGTAGGGTCCTGGGACTCAAGAAGCTTCCAGGGTTCTTTATAAGAGGGGCTGTCTATTTAAACCACTGGCACCTGTTAACACATAACCACAGTCCTGGAAGAATGGGACAGAGGACAAGTCTGCCTACCCTTTTTTTTTTCTTATGGAAAGTTTCAAACATACACAAAAGTAGAGATAATATAATAACCCCCATACCAATTATCTAGCTTCAACAATTATCAACACATGGCAGCCTTGTTTTATCTACACCCCACACCCCTCTCATCCCTATTTTAAAGTAAATTCAAAACAAATCACAGACATGTACCTCTGTAAATACTTCTGCATGTATCTTTAAGAAATAAGGAATCTTTAAAAATAACCACTATATCTACATCACACCTAAAAAAATTAACATTGATTCCTTAATATCCAGTCAGAAATTGTCCTGATTTTCCTAAATGTCTTTCTACAGTTAGTTTGTTTTAATCAGGAGACAGACAATGTCATTTGCATTTGTTGTGAAATCTCTTGTTTCTTTTAATTTATAATTTTATGCTATTATATTTATAACAGTTCCCCCTCCTTTATTTATTGCCTTTTTTTGTTGTTGTTGTTGAAGGTAATGGATCTTTTAGTTCCTATTGCTGTGTAATAAACCACCCCAAACTTATTGGTATAAAACAACAACCAATTTGTTATGCTCACGGATTCTATGGGTCAGGAATTCAGAAAGGGCGCAGAAGGGCTGGGCTTCTCTCTGCTGCAAGCTGTCTGAGGCCTCAACTGGGGAAATTCATAGGCTGGGGATGACTTCCTAGCTGGGAGCTGGAATCATCTGAAGGCTTGTTTACTTGCATGTATGGTACCTGGCCAGGAGCACTCAGAAACCATGACTGCTGACCAGAGAACCTACACATGTCCAGCATGGCGGTCTCAGGACAATCATACTTCTTGCATGGCAGCTTAGGGCTCCAACTAACAAGTGTTCCAGCTAACAAGGTGGAAAGTGTATCATCTTTTATAATCTAACCTCAGAAATCACAGAGTGATTTTATTGGTTACCAGCTCACCCAGCCTCAAGGGGTATGGAGTCAGACTCCTTTAATGGGCAGTGGCAAGGTTCTCGAATGGGAGATATTGTTGCTCAGTCCAGCCTGCCTTTCCTACACCAACAAGGCAAACAACAGACAGAGAAAGAGAGGAAACAGATGTGGCTCAAGTGGTTGAGCACCTGCTTCCCACATGGGAGGTCCCAGGTTTGGTTCCCAGTGTCTCCTAAAAAAACAAACAAACAAACAAACAACAAACCAAAAAAAAACCAACTCAGGGGAGCCGATGTGGCTCAGTGGCTGAGTGCTGGCTTCCCACACATGAAGTCCCGGTTTCACTGAAGCCAAAGCAAAGGCTTCAAAAGCCAAGAAAGCAGTACTGAAAGGCTTCCACAGCCACACAAAAGTAGATCTGAATGTCACCCACCTTCTGGTGGCCTAAGACATGTCTCACAAGACAGCCCAAAAATCCTCAGTAAAGCACCCCCAGGAGTAGCAAGCTTGCCCACTATGCCGTCATAAATCCCCCGACCACTGAGTCGGCCATGAAGAAGATTGAAGTCAACAACACCCTTGTGTTCATTGTGGACGTCAAGGCCAACAAGCACCAGATCAAACAGGTTGCAAGGAAGCTCTATAACTTTGACATGGCCAAGGTCAACACCCTGATCAGGCCTGATGGAGAGGAGAAGGCGTATGCTCCACTGGCTCCTGACTATGATGCTTTGGATGTTGCCAACAAAATTGGGATCATCTAAATTGAGTCCACCTGGCTAATTCTAAATATAAGCTTTTTGACCGTTGGAAAAAAAAAAAAAGGACACCATATGGGCAAGAGGTGGGCCTGAATGTATGGCAAAAGACATTCAATCTAACTTATACTTATTGAGTACCTATTGAATGCATGCTACTTTGGAGACTATTAGGGAATGTTTTGATTTAAGCAGCACACACCAGTTGACCAAGAAATATCTGATTTATCTCGAAAATGCTGGATTTCCCCAAATATTAAAAAAAAATTTCTTTCAAATGGTGCAAGATTTTAGTACCAGGCATTTTTTACTGTATTGCTCTAGAATGTTCTTGCTCCTGTGGTATGGGTATGTACCAGAAGCCTCAGCCATATTTTGGAAGTCAGCCGAGATACTGTGTCCCAATGCAAAGGAAGGTACAAGATTTCTAGGAAACTGAGCCAAACAGAATTGGGGGTTTTCTTCTTTGCATAGCTTCAATATGCAAAAGAAAAACAAAACATTAACATAGCTTTTATATTTTGGTTGAATCCCCAAGGCAGTAAATCCCCAAGGCATTTCCATTTGTGGCTGTCAGGAAAATAGAGCCCTGCTAAATAATATAGATAAGGCAAGGTAATTGCCAAGGATTTTAAGGACCAGGATAGCATCAGACAGTTTAATAAGAGCAGGAATGTTATAGGGCAGCTTTTAAAAAGCTGTAATCAGTCTTATTAGAAAAAAAATGTTTTTTTTCGGAAAGCTTAGATAGCAAGTGTTTTTTAACAGGTCTTAAAAGTTTTGGACAAGCTTGGTTCTCAAACAGACACACACAAATTATGGAAAGGATTTCAAAATTAATAAACCTGTAACTGCATGTCATCTTAAAAAAAAAAAAAAGCCATAGTTGTGGTCAAAAGCTGGGACAACGAAAGCCACAGATGGCAAAGTCCAGGGCACTTAATTTTTTAAAAATTTATTTATTAGACCTCAGGTATTATAGAGTGATAAGTTAATCACACTTTTCAGTTCATGGCTGTCTTAGTTTGCCACAGGGTTGCCCATGCAAAGTACTAGAAATGTGTTGCCTTTTATAAAGGGGATTTATTTGGGATAAAAGCTTACAGTTCCAAGGCCATGAAATGTTCAAATCAAGGCACCATCAGAAATGCTTTCTCACCAAAGTCGGCTACTATTGATCCTGGTGTCCTGCCACGTGGCGTTCAGACAAGATGACAGGGCTGCCGGCCTTTGCTTTCTCCTTGAACTCAGCTGTGGCCGATCAGTCACCTCTCCTTGTGTCTTGGCTCCTTGAGCCTCTCGGGGCTTCTCTCCTTGAGCTCAGCTGTGGGTGAACCTGGAGTTCTTTCTCATGTCCAGATCAAACATAGCAGATTCCTTTCTCTGTGTGTGTGTCTCTCTCTTTCTGTGTCTCCGTTTATATCAGACCCAGCAAATCATAAAAGAACTTCAAACTGTTACAATGGTATATTATATTATAATTGGGCCATACAAGGCGCCTCACTTGTTTTCTTCCTATTCCCACCCCTTACTCCTGTTCCCTTCCCCACCCAAATAAGCAACCATGCTAATACATTTAATTATATTCTTTGGCCTGTATGTGTTCCCAAGAAGTTTGTGTTGTATGATTTGCACGTATTTTAATTTTCATAAATATCATGTTATATAGCTCATTCTGTGTATTTTTTCACTCAGCACTTTATTAATGTTTTTTTTATTCTGAAATAATTTCAAACATACAGGAGAGTTGCAAAAATAATACAAAACCCATACAGAGGGAAGCGGGTGTGGCTCAATTGATAGAGCTCCCGTTTACCATATGGGAGGCCCTGGGTTTGCTTCCCGGGGCCTCCTTGTGAGGGCAGGCCGGCCCGCGCAGCGCGGTGGGCTGATGCAGCAAGACCTCACAGCAAAGGGGAGATAAGCAGACACAGAGAAGACACGCAGCGAATGGACACAGCAAACACAAGCAGCAAGGGGGGGATAAATAAATAAATAAATCTTTAAACAACAACAACAACAACAACAAAAACCCATACAGAGAACTCCAACATACCCTTACCCCTCTAGATTCCCAGATCCACCAACTTTTAACATTTGGCCACATTCGCCATATCATTCTAGCTAGTTAGCTATCTGCCTGCCTATTTTCTGAACATCTCAGAGTAATTTGTAAACATCATCAGCACTTTACTTTTTTAACATTTTTTTATTACAGAAGTTGTAGATTTACAGAAAAATCATGCAGAAAATACAGAGTTTCCATATATCCCCCCTATTGTTAATTCCTTGCATTAGTTTGGAATATTTGTTACAATTGATGAAAGAATATTATAATTGTACTATTAACTATAGTTCAATGTTTACATTAGGATTCCCTGTTTGGGTTGTACAGTCCTGTGGCTTTTTTAAATTTTTTATTCTAGTAACATATATATATAACCTAAAATTTCTGCTTTAATTAATTAATTTATTTATTTTAGGAGGTATTGGGAATTGAACCTGGGACCTTGTACATGGGAAGCAGGTGCTCAACCACTGAGCTGCATCCGCTCCACCACCACACCCCACCCCCTTTATTTTTAAGACCTATCCACATTGCCATGTACACATATAGTACTTCATCCCTGACTGCTGCAGAGCCCTCCAGGGCCTCCAACTTCCTATCACCAAAAACAACACTGCCACGAACAGCCTTGTGCATGTCCCATTAAGGACCTGGGTGGGAATCTCTTTAATCAACCTCTCACCCATATGTCTTTTTTTTTTTTTTAAGATTAATTTTATTTATTTCTCCCCAACCCCTTGTTGTTTTTCACTTGCTGAGTCTGTTCGTCTTCCTTGTTTCTTTAGGCTGCACTGGGAGCTGAACCCGGGACCTCCGATGTGAGAGGGAGGTGCTTAATCGCTTGAGCCTCTTCCGCTCCCTGCTTTTGTTGTGTCTCTCATTCCATTTTTCCTCCCCATGTCTCTTGTTGCATCATCTTGTTGGGTCAGCTCGCCACGCCTGCCCTTGCGTCAGCTCACTGTCTTCTTTAGGAGGCACCGGGAACCTCTGCTCCCTGCTTTGTTGTGCCTCCCATTATGTTCTTTTCTTCTTGTGTCTCTTGTTTTGTCAGCTTGCCACGCCTGCCCGTTGTGCCAGCTCACTGTCTTCTTTAGGAGGTACCAGGATCCAAACCAGCAACCTCCCATGTGTTAGGCGGGAGCCCAGTCGCCTAAGCCACATCCACTTCTCTCATATGTCTTTTTTTTTTTTTTTTAAGATTTATTTTATTTATTTATCCACCCCTCACACCGCTTGTGCTCACTGTGTCCATTTGCTGCACGTTTTTCTGTGTCTGCTTGTCTCCCTTTGTTGTGTCATCTTGCTGTGCTAGCTCTCCTCACTGCGCGGGCTATCAGCTCTCCGCACTGCACGGGCCGTCAGCTCTCCACGCTGCGTGGGCCATCAGCTCTCTGCACCACGTGGCCAGCTTGTCTTCACCAGGAGGCCCCGGGAATCAAACCCAGGGCCTCCCATATGGTAGACAGGAGCCCAATCACTTGAGCCACATCCGCTTCCCCCATATGTCTTTATGTGCATTAGAAAAGGCTCTTCTTCCTCCTCCTCTGGAAGAGGGAATACTAAGCCTCACAGTAAAGCATGAGGCTTGGCAAGGGGAGCTTAGCCTGGGTTTCTGTCTCCACTCACCTTCCCAGAACCTGGTTCAGGGAACAACCTGCACAACTGCTTGTCACATCTCTCCTGATTGGTGTAGAAAAAGGGGCAAGGTTCACTAGACCCCAGAAAGTTCATCATAAGATATGAGTATATTTAATTTGACCAAGTAGTGCCACATTGCTGGAGTACTTTATACATGGACTCACACAATTTGTGAGTACACCATGGCTTGGCTAGGAGCTCCACAGGAACTGGAGAATCAGGTATGGCTACAACACACTGGTGGTAGAGCTGATACACTTGCCTGAGGCCCAAGGCAGAGGGCGTAGGCACTGCAATTGCTCATTTGGTCTTGGTAGTGGGCAAAGAAACATTTCTGCAATGTTGCTATCCTTATCACGTGTAGGACACAGACCAAGTGGCTGTTCACACATCCTCAGGGCTTTGCTATGAGTGTTAGGGGCTTGGACCTGAACCATCCTGCCTTTGCCCCTTGGTGAGGATCCTGTGACAGACACAAATAAGGACTGATGGTCCTCATTCAAGGTCACCAGAACAGACTTGGATTCACCCATACTGGACAGCTCATTTAGACTGTTCAAGTTGAAAATCCATCAGCAGGGAAGCGGATGTGGCTCAAGTGATTGGGCTCCCATCTACCATATGGGAGGTCCAGGGTTTGATTTCCGGGGCCTCCTGGTGAAGGCAAGCTGGCCCACAAGGAGAGCTGGCGCAGCAAGATGACCCAACAAAAAGAGTCACAGAGGAGAGAAATGAGAGACGTAGCAGACCAGGGAGCTGAGGTGGCACAAGAGATTGAGCGCCTCTCTCCCATTCCGGAAGGTCCCAAAATTGATTCCCAGTGCAGCCTAAAGAGAAGACAAGCAGACACAGAAGAATGTGCAGCGAATGGACACAGAGAGCAGATAGCGAGCTCAAAGCAACAGGGGAGCGGGGGGAGTAGAAATAAATAAAGAAATCTTTTTTAAAAAATCCATCAGTAATTCTTAGTGACAATTCAGGTACAGCTAAACTTTCTTAAAATAACTGTGTGGAGGTAACGGAAACACTTAAGGTAAAAATAATGCTGCTATTTATTTTCATGCTGATGTTTTCTCATCTGTCAAATGAAGACAATCACAATGAGAGCTTCTGTAAGGAGATGGATG